>CATIWF010191625.1:0-22916 GCA_949630135.1 Balakata baccata
ATAAGTTTCTTACTTTCTCTTTTTTTATATATATATATATATATATATATATATATATATATATATATATATATATATATATATATATATATATATTGCTACAACACATTGTATCATATTTCTGGTGCTGATATCCACTAAAGATCGATACAAATATTTTGGGTATGTTTTATAATTTTTTAAAAATTAGAAACGTGTTTTTAAAGTTACAAACATATTTTTTCTTTCCTAAAAATTTAAAATTTCTATCTGACATCAATTATTGTTCAATACATTTGATTGTATGTCAATTTTTTTTTAATTTTATATAAATAATAATAATTTGTAAATATTTCTCTTAAATTTAATTATTTATAAATTTACTTCTATATTTTTAATATTTACATATTTTCTCTATTTATCCATATCATAAATTTTTTATAAATATCATTTTTAGTATCTATCCGTATTGATAGCCGTGTCCTTATTACATACAATAAAGGTGGATACAATAATTCAAGTTTTATTGAATATTATAAGAGATAAATGTCATCAGTTTCACCAATTCAATTGGAAGTCCATGGCATCACCAAAACCATGAACCTTATGTATGATATATTAATGTTCTTTTCATTTTATTTTTTTGTAAAAAATAAGAGTAGCCACCTTCCACTAACCGACCATCTTGGCATGCCAGCAGAAAAATTTCTCTTTAACTCTCCTTTCTTTACAGAAATGCCTAACATTTTTTTTATAATGTCTGCCTCCATTTTTCAACTGCAAGATTCAATTTGCCAATCCCTTCTCCACATAAAGATAACATTCTACCTCTCCACTTAATTTGACTCAAATCACATCCATTTTTTGTTGGTCTTTAATTTGGTATCAAAAGCGTATCGGATAGAATTTTAAAGGACGCTAAGCACTCTCCAAAAAATTTCAAAGCCGGTGCTTGAACCATCACGGTTATACATATTTTACAAATACGTTTCTACTTTTGCCCTTCTTCATATCCCATATTAGCTCAAACTAGAGTGCTTCCTCCAGAGAAAAAATGGGCAATCGTGTAGCTTCTTGCAGGCAAAGAATACCCAAACCCAAAAAAGTATTGCAGGTTGTGAAAATGGATGGGAAGATCGTAGAATTCAAATCACCGATTCTTGTCAAGGATGTGTTGGTGAACTTATCTTCTGGGCTGGGTATTGGTCAATCCAAGGAAGTGAAGCAGCATCTTCCACAGAATTATGAGCTGAAGTTGGGCCAAGTTTACTATGTTGTTCCATGTTCTTCAGTTGACTCGCCTATTGCGGATAAAGATCAAACAGGTGGTGGGGTTAAGAGGATCAAAGTTGTGATTACCAAGCAAAAACTTGAGCAGTTGTTGACAAAGAAAGTTTCTGCTCATGATTTTGTTTTCAATGTTGATAAAAAGATTTGGTCTCTTCATGCCCCTGCGACCTACTGGACGCCAAAGCTAGACTCTATTCCAGAAGAATGTGAGTAATTATTAGTTAATTAACTATTAATTAGCTTTTAATGTACATTTTAGAGCCATTAATTAGATTTTCTTTCTTTCTTTTTTCTTTTTTTTTTCATTTTTTTATGTCATGTAACATCATGTAGATTAATAAAAATAATTAAATTTAATGTTAAATATTTGTAGTTTTTTTTTTTAAAATTATTTAGTGTCTTACAATCTAGAAACCACAAACTAATTTTAATTTGTATCGGACAGTTTCATTAAGCGATAAACCCCCTTCAAGGTTTTATATGATAAATAGCTCTATCTTAAGATTTCAAAGTGATTCATACTCAATAGTCATATTCAACCCTTTCACTTTCACATACTCAATGTTATATATATTTTGTAGGGTTAGCAACTAGGGTGGAGAATTCTCATTCTTTATAGGAATTTGCCATGTTTCTCCGATTCATCTCCTAATAGGACGGGGAAGGGAGAATTTTTTTCCCCTTGAGCGGGGTGGGGCGGGGCGGGGCGGGAATGGAGAATATACTCCCCTCTCCACGGGGATCCCCACTCCGGCTTTATGAGAATCCAATAATTATATTTTAAAATTATATACACATTTATATAATTATTTATACTTTATATTTATGTATTTAAATATTATATTATGTATACCTTACCATATGTATTATATATTTTTTTATCAAAATAATTGTATTATATTAAACTTATGTATTAATTTAAATTAGATTAATAAATTAAATATATATTTAACTGATTTACTCAATAAAATTATAAATTTATTTATAATTAATATAGACACTATAATCATCGCAATTAAGTTTAAGTAGTAATCTAATTTATGAATTATTTATTTTTTTTAAATGTGTGAACTTTTAAATTATGTATGAATGATTATAAATTATTGATGATATATATATATATATATATATATTATTTCCACTTGTTTTAACTTATGAACTTTTATATTTATATGACATTAAATTTATTAAATATTATCATATTTTGTGCATACTAAATTAGTTATTATATAAAATGTAGTATTAATATGTTATTTTTATTATTTTTTAATTTTACAAAAAAAAAAAAATAGCGGAAATGGGGATCTCTAAGGGATGGGGGCTGAGATAAATTTGTTCCATTCGTATGGCGTAGATAGAGGGAAATTTTCCATTACAACAGGGGTGCAAATGGTGATCATAGGCCTATATATTTGGTTGGATTTGGAGGAGTTAATCAGTTTAGTTGAAAATGGTACTTATAAACCTAAACTCACTCATAAATAATTTTGTAATGTTGTCAATGGAAAATAAAAAGTTAAAAATATAAAGAAAAGGGTTAAACTTTAATTATGATAAAGAATAAATTTTTAAAAATATTAATATTTTGTAAATTGTGACATATATTTGGTTGAATTTTGTAAAATCATAAATTAAGAATTAAAATAAATTTCTACTAATAACTTTAAAAAATTCGCTATTATTACTTATTAAACTAATTAACACAGTCTATTACTATGCTAAATATTATTTAGATATCATATTTTAAGATGTAATTCATATCTAATATCCAAAAATTATTACAATTAACATGAATGATCAAATCAGATCAAACTATTTCATTAGAAAAATTCTTATGCAGATTGGATTTATTATATTAATTCAGTTTCACAATAATATGCATTTAATTGATTTATTCTTATTTCACATCAACCAATAATAATAAAACAATTAAATACATGTCATTATATACTAGGATTGATCTACGGATGATTTAGTTGATCCGATTTATTTAAGAATTTTTTTTCGTTTTAGTTCATTTTTAGATTGGATTAATTATTCAAATAAATCATAGAGTATATTTATTAGTCTTTTTTTTTTTTCCTTTTCTTCAAACAACTTATTAAAACAAATGAATTTTTTTTCAGAAAAAAGATATAAGTTTTGAATGAGAGGAGAGTGAGTAAATATTTTTGATACATAAAAGGTAAGCTCTAAAAATAAAGATTATGATGTAACCACTGCAAAAGTCCTTGCGGTGGATTAGATAGAACATGAGAGGCAATAGAATAATCATCAGTAACAGGAGAAAGAAAGTCAACAGTAAAAGGGCAAATTCTTTTTTTTTTTTTTTTTGAGGTTTTAATAATATACTAATTTCACTTAAAGTTTAGAATTATATAATTTGCTAATTATTCTAATGCGATCTTTCATTAAATTTTTTGTTATAAATATCTTGGATTATAATAAAATAACAAAAAAAACTATTATACTAATATTTTTAAAATTTGATTTATTGTACTATTAATTTCTGAGATTTGATCAAAATATAATATTTTTTATAATTAACGGAAAATACTTTAACAGAAAGATTAATCATATATTTAACAATTATTGAACAGAATGATAAATAACATAATTTTTAAACTGTATAAAAATATTAATATAATATGTCAAATTTCCGAAATAAATGGGAATTTAAGCACAGCAAAATTGGCTTTTAGAAATTAAAAAGACATGGCTGAAACTACATGAGTGTGATCATCTTGATAATAGACCGGGTATATATCTATATACGATATAAATGGAACAGCTGAGGTAAATTTAAATGCAGGAAAAAAGATTAAAACTTTTATGCCATTTCATACAAAAAATTATAAATTATTTTTTTATTAATCCCAAATTTATATTTTTTTATAATTATTTTAATGAATTATCCTAATTTAACTAATTAAAAATATATTTATGAATTTAAATAATAATATCTCAAAATGAATGATTTTTCAATAAAAGATATCTTATTTCCTATATTCAATTATAGAAATAGAAATTTCTTATTCTCTCTCTCAGACACACACACACACACACACACACATATATATATATATATATATATATATATATATATATATATATATATATATATATATATATCAATCATTGATCTATTTTTATGGACATAATTTCGGACTAGCATTATAATTGAAAGTTGAAATATAAATATCAATATATATTATAATTTTTAAATAAATAAAAGTTTGAAGAATGGTTTGAATTAAAAGTTTCACAAAATATTAGGATCGAAATTGATAAACTAAAATTAAGAAAAATACTATCTAGGAGAATTATATATATATATATATATATATATATATATAATGCCGCAAAAAATTTATTTAACTTAGAAAAATAAAGATGCTTCCGGAAAGAAGAAGAGAAAATCCAAGTCATGAGGTGGGTCCGGAAATTCAGTTGTCTGAAACATTCGAGACTAATCTATACTCTTCTTCACTTGTACATTTCCTCTGTTTCCTCTCCTATATCTGCATTCATCTCCATCAGCAAGCAAAATTAAACAAATCCCTTTAATCCTCTTCGCCCACTTACTCTACTACTGCTTCTAATTTGCTGGATAACATAGAGAATTAAGAGTTTAACAATGGCTTCTTCAACGCTGTGTTGGTCAGCTTTTCCTTTAGCATCCAAGAAAACCATGACCACAGCTAATTCTGGTAAAGAAATGATTCCTTCCTCAGTCAAATTTCAACAGAGAAGGCCTTCTCGGCTGTGTTCAGTGAGAGCTCAGGCAGCGGCAGGGGATCATGATAATAAGAAGGATACGTCAGTGGATGTGCATGTCAACCAAGGCACTGCCGTGGAGAAAAAACCTCGAACTTCGGCTGCTGATATCTCACCTTTTGGTAAGTAATTTATTCAAATTGTTCTATTGAGAGCCATCTTCTCCTCTGGTTTTTAATTATATGTTTGCTGTGTTTGGGCATAGATTGGAAATTGAATGTGGGAATGGTGGATTTGCAGGTTTGTTGGATCCATTATCGCCAATGAGAACAATGAGGCAGATGTTGGACACAATGGATAGGATGTTTGAGGATGCATATGCTATGGCTTACCCAACAGAAGGCAGAAACAGAAGAGCAGCAGCAGAGATACGAGCTCCTTGGGACATCAAAGACGAAGAAAACGAGATCAAAATGAGGTTTGACATGCCTGGATTGTCCAAGGAAGATGTCAAAGTCTCCATTGAAGAAGATGTTCTTGTTATAAAAGGAGAACATAAAAACCAGGATGAATCTGATTCTTGGTCTAGTAAGAGTTTCAGTTCTTACAATACTAGCCTTAAGCTTCCTGATAATTGTGACAAGCACAAAATCAAAGCTGAGTTGAAGAATGGAGTTCTCTTCATTTCTATTCCCAAGACTCAAGTTGAACGCAAGGTCATTGATGTTGAAGTCCACTGATATCTCATATCTACCGGCATATTCATACTGTCTCTCTGTTTTGTTCTTGGTATAGTCAGCTGTATGTATATATAATATTCGCCCCTTGCAAGGATTTGAATATACAATACAGAAACCAAAGTCTAATTGTAAGTCTTTTATTTTCCTAATATTTCATATCAATCTTGAGCAGAGAAGTTGCAGGAGATGGTATCTTCAAGATTATCAAATGTAAAAAATCACTTCCTAAAGGCAAAGATCAAGACTTGACGAAGAAACTAAGAATGAATTGTCACGAATCCAGCCAAAAAAAGAAGGGAAAAAACCGAATCACAGTCCCATATCCGTCTACATACAAAAGAAACCATATTTGCAACCCCAACCAACCACTGGTTAGGATAACTTCATATCTAGTGATGCATATTTAATTGTTAGAGAATTGTTCATATCAGGGAAAAGAAATAAAAACTGGGTAATATATAAATGTAATGGGATTAAATTAAAATGCTTTAGCATTTTGGAATAAGCTTATTTAGAGTATTTTTATTTTTTAATAGATTTTTTTATTTAGATTATACTTTTTAATATATATATATATATATATAAAAGATTTTAATAAATTTTTTATTTTTAAAATTTAAGAAAAAAATGGATTTAATTCTCTATAAAGTTAAATTTAACTCTATATTATACAATTGTAATCAAAATATTTTAACCTTTTATGTAAGATTTCTTTTATGTAAGATTTTTTTTATTTGTGTACCTTTTTAAAATACTTTCCTTTTTTCTCATTTACATGAAATAAAATATTTTCTCTATTTAAAAATGCTCTTTACTCTATTAAATATATTTTTAAAAATAAATAGTATTGTTAGAGATACTTGTAGGAATTTTTGTGACTTATTTTCTATTTAGAATATTTTCTTTTTGTGATTTATTTCTCTCATTTTTTTTATTCATTGATTCTAGGATAGAAGTGTTATATAAATTTATATTTTTTTTTTTTGTAATGATTTAAGAAATACATAAAATAAGTATCTCTCTTTTTCCAATATAGTATCAGAGTTGGGTTACTGGTCTTTTTCTTTTATCTAAAAATTTTAATTTCTAAGGTTTTAATACCCAATCTAATTAAGAGAGTTTAAGCTCTCACCTCCTATACCAGAGAAAGCGTCGAACGCCGACCAGTTCTCTAGTGAAATTTTTGTCGACATCAGCGCTGGTGGATAAACTGTCCTCCAGTGACATTTTTTTGAGGTTCTATTTTTCCGATCTTATCTGGCCTTTTTTTTCCTGTTTGGCTGTGTTAATTTTTCTTTTTCATACTAACGACAAGTTCAACTGTGTTTGGAGAAACTAACTTAAACATGAATTCAACATCTTTCAACAGTCCGATAGAAGGATCTAATAGTTCACTCAAATTGAATATCCATCAGGTTAATGAGAAAAATTATATAGAATGGTCTCAAACTATTCGTCTAATTCTAGAAGGCAAAGGAAATTTTGGTTTATTTGACAGGAGAAGCGGTAAAACCTGCTAATGATAATCTAGCCCTTAAGACATGGAAGTCAGAAAATTCCTTGATTATAGTATAGTTAGTGAATTCCTACTATAGGTAAACCATTTATGTTTCTGCCAATAGCCAAAGATGATTATGAAGCAGTTCGGGATGCCTATTCTAATATGAAAAATTCATCTCAGATTTTTGAGTTAAAATCTAAACTTTGGCATGCCAAACAAGGTGACCAAGATATAACCTCTTACTACAACGAGTTGATGACCTTGTGGCAGGAATTAGACATCAGTTATGATGATGTCTGAGAATGTGCAAATGACAGTATCAGATTCATGAAGAGACAAGAGAATAATTGTGTCTTCATATTCTTGGTAGGACTAAATAAGGAGTTAGATGAGGTGCGAGGTAGAATTCTTGGAAAGATTCTTCTGCCAACAATTCATAAAGTTTTTTTCGAAGTTAAAAGAGAAGAAGCATGACAGAGTGTGATGCTTAAAAACAAGTCTGTTTCCATCAATAGCTTAGAGATAGATAGTTCAACTCTAGCAACATAGAGGTTCCAGGAGGAAGGAAAAAATGATGGTAAACGACCGTGGTGTAATCACTACAAAAAATTATGTCATACCTAAGAAATATGTTGGAAAACTCATAGTAAACCAAAAAATATGAAAAAGAAGTATAGTGCAGGAAGTCGCACATTTCAGGCTATCTCAAATCAAAAGTAGCAATCTTCTTCAAGTTTATTTCCTTTTACTAAAGAACAAATAGACCAATTGTACAAGATTCTTGAGTCTCAAAAAACTCATTCTTGTTCCTTAGCTCAAAAATGTAACTATTTGCAAACTGCTCTTATTAATATCAATTCTAATCATGCTTGGATCATTGATTCAAGTGCAATTGATCATATGACTGGATTGTCAAACATTTTTTCTTCATATAGTCCTTGTGCAAGAAATCAAAAAATTAAAATTGCAGATAACTCTCTTTCAGCCATTGTAGGAAAAGGTTTCGTTATAGTGTCCTCATCTCTTACTTTTCATGATATTCTTCATATTCCCAAACTCTCTTATAATTTGTTCTCTATTAGTAAGCTAATTCGTGATCAAAATTGTCAAGCTAATTATTTCTCAACTCACTATGTATTTCAAAATTTGACTTCGAAGAAGATGATTAGCAGTGCTAGATAAAGTGAAGAACTTTATTTTTTTGAGGATGGTTCTGAGTCGGGGCAATAATTCCACCAAATAAGTACCTGTTTCGAATCTATTTCTGTTATTAATAAAGATATTATGTTATGGCATTTTATATTATATCATCCTAGTTTTAGATATTTAAAACATTTGTTTTCAAAGTTATTTGATAATAAAGATTCATCATTGTTTTACTGTGAAATATGTGAGTTTGCAAAATATTATCGCACTTTTTTTGCTTCATAACCATATAAACCATCAAAACCATTCACTATGATTCACAGTGATGTTTGGGGTCCAAATAAGATAAGTATATCATCTAGTAAGAAATATTTTGTTACTTTTATTGATGATCATACTCGACTTTGTTGGATATTTCTGTTGAAAGAAAAATCAAAAGTTGAAAAGATTTTCAAAAACTTTTACAATATGGTGCAGACTTGGTTTCAAACTAATATACAAATTTTTAGAAGCGATAATGAAAAAGAATATTTCAACATGACATTGAGAAATTTTTTTTTTGGAAAAAGGGATCATTCATCATTGTTCTTGCATCGATATACCTCAACAGAATGAAGTTGCTGAAAGAAAAAATAAACATTTATTGGAGGTGGCTCGTGCATTACTTTTTACTACTAAAGTTCCTAGGTATTTGTAGGGAGAAACTGTTTTAACTGCATCATACTTAATAAATATAATATCTTCCAAAGTTTTGCAATACCAAACTCATTTCCAAGTGTTCACAACAATTTTTTCTCATGTTAGATTTTCTGCAGATTTCCCTCTAAAAGTTTTGAATACATAACTTTTGTCCATGAACATAGAAAAATTGGCAAAATCAAACCTAGAACTGTAAAATGTATTTTCATTTGTTATTCTCCACATCAGAAAGGTTATAAATGTTTTGATCCAGTATCAAAAAAAAAATTTTATCACAATGGATGTCACATTTTTTGAAAAACAACAATTTTTAAGGATATTCATCTTTAGTGGGAGACTTGTAAGAAAGATTCTTTTATCAACTCTTGTAATGATCTCTTTTTTTCAGATGATGTGGTTGTTTTCTAAAATCCTGAGTCCAATGCACCTACAATAAATGACCAAAAGTTATGTGTTGAAACTCCTCTTACTATAAGTGAATTCTTTCTACATTTGAGCCTACATCTGGAAATCAAATTTTTGAATAACGATCATTGGAAAATGAAAGTAAAGGACAACCTATTATAGTATCACAACATGATAATACTATAATAATAGACAATAGATTCACATAAGGTAACTAAACTTGGAAAGAGATTGTTTACTTGAAGAAGAATTATAATTAAATGAAAGATGAATTGGCTTTTCAGCACATTTATGAATCCGAACTAAGGACAAATCAACAATTTGAATCTAGTGCAAGTAATTTCCATTCTCTTCCTAAAACTTCTAATTTTGATATCCCTATATCCCTTCGCAAATGAGTTAGAACCTGTACTAGATATCCCTTATCTAAATTTGTATAATACTTAAATTTTATTTCCATCTCTTGTTGTGTTTACATCTAAATTGTCTAGTGTAGAAATTCCTAGTAATGTATATAAGGCTCTAAATATTCCAAAGTGGAAGGAAACAATGCTTGAAGAGATGAGAGCTCTTGGGAAGAATAGTACTTAGAGTGTCATGGCATTGCTAGTAGGGAGGACGACCGTAGGTTGTAAATGAGTCTTCACTATGAAATATAACTCTGATGGATCAGTAAAGAGATACAAGACTCGATTAGTAGCTAAAGGATTCACCCAGATATATAACATAGACTACTCTGAAATTTTTACTTTTGTTGCAAAATTGAACACGGTAAGAGTACTTTTATCTATTGTTACTAATTTGGATTGACCTTTGCAGCAATTAGATGTGAAAAATGTATTTCTAAATGGAGACTTGAATGAAGAAGTGTACATGGATAGTCCACTGAGCCTTGAAGAGAAATTTGGTTCGTGTATAAACTAAAGAGATCATTATATGGTCTCAAATAATCTCCAAGAGTTTGGTTTGAAAAGTTCACATGATCTGTAAAAAAACAAAGATATTCTTAAGGACAAACTGACCATACCTTGTTTTTCAAATTCTCTTCTAAAGGAAAGATTGTCATATTAATAGTCTATATTGATGATACTATTCTAGGACGATAATGTGGTTGAAATGGAAATATTAAAGAAAAGCTTTGCATTAGAATTTGAGATTAAAGATTTGAGAGCTTTAAGATATTTCCTTAGAATGGAAATTGCCCATTCAAATAAAGAAATTTTGGTATCTCAACCTAAATGCATCATTGATCTCCTAAAAGAGACTGGGATAAGTGGTTGTAGACCTACTGAAACTCCTATGGATTTTAATGTGAAACTTTAGGGAAAAAAAGTGTTCCTGTGAATACTAGTAGATACCAGAAACTAATTGAGAAATTGATCTACTTGTCTTATACTTAACCAAATATTATTTTTTCATTCAGTATTGTGAGTCAATTTATTCATACACCTTATGAAGAATATCTTGAGGCAGTATACCGAATTCTGAGATATTTGAAATCTACTCCTAGAAAATGTTTATTTTTTAAGAAGACTAATCAAAGGAATGTTGAAGTATTTACAGATGCAGATTGGGTTGGCTTAGTAACTGATATAAGATCCACTTCGGGGTATTGTATTTTTATTTGGGGGAACTTAATTACTTGGTGAAATAAAAAACAAAGTCTTGTTGTCCGAAGTAGTGTAGAAGGTGAATTTGGAGCGATTGCTCAAGAAATTTGTGAGGTACTACAGTTACAAATAATTCTCAATGAGCTTAAAAAGAAGGTGGAACTTCATCTAAAGCTGTATTATGATAATAAGGCTGTAATAAGCATAGCTCGCAATCCTGTCCAGCACGATAGGATAAAATATATTGAGATTGATCGGCACTTTATTAAAAAAAAACTTGAAGTTGGAACTATTTGTCTACCATTTATTCCTTCTAGTTAACAAACAACAATTATCCTGACCAAGGGGCTTCTAAGACATAATTTTGAGCATCTTATAAGCAAATTGGACGTAATTGATATCTATGTACCAACTTGAGGGGGAGTGTAAGAAAATCATGGATTTATTTCCTATTTAGAATATTTCCTCTTTGTGATTTATTTTCTATATAGAATATTTTCTTCTTTTTTTATTTCTTGATTCTAGGATAGAAGTTCTATATAAACTTGTATATTTGTAATACCCATTACCCTTCCGTATAAACCGTCGTATACCAGACTAATAAGTAGTGTTACGATTTACAAAACTAATACCAAAACATTTAAATAATTACATAAAATACTATAACATTTTTATTTTAGTAGAAGAAGATATAAAATAATAATATATACAATATAACTCCAAATCCGCTCTCCAATTATGCTCCCCCTGTATATGAGTATTTAATTTTTTTTTACTTCACTAATACCATAATAATAAAATACAAAAAAAAGGCCAACTCGCTAGGAATTGCTACAACTATTGCTTGGCTCTATATTGTAGGGTCCATTATCAGCGACTTTATATCTACAATACTTGTCACTTTATATTTATTTTAAACATGCACGAGAGAAAAACAAATTTTCGCACTGAGTTATACAACTAAGTAATACAGTAATTTATAATAGCAGTTATTTATAGAAAATATCAAATATAAAATCATTCTTCAATATCATAAACTCATAAAAATCTCTTGTGATACCTATATATTAAATCTTCATAGACTAATCACAGAGAAATATATATCATTTTATGATCCCTGGAAACCCACTGGATCAGAAAAAATATTGTGAATAAATTATATCGCACGGCCTCAGGAAATTCACCAGACCGAATATATATATCATATGACTACAGGAAACCCACCGGACCGTAAAGTATAATATATGGTCACAGAAAACCTATCAGGCTAATAATCTTATTGGCATGCCAATAACTCTCTAGACCGTTGTCTACGCTAATATATGCGCTAAAATATCAAATTCTTGTCAAATATAAATTTTCATAATATTTTCTACTATTTTATCATTCAAGAAAATAATGCACAAAAATATTTTTTTTTCTTCTTAATATTTGTCATAAATAATTATTTCTCAATTTCATCTTCATCATATAAACTCATTTAAATCAAAATTTCATTAAAATTATATTTTATACATTTAATGGCTAAAATTATAAATTACTGTATAGACCTCAACTTTCACGTGCTAATATCTGCCGGTTCCTTTTTGTGGTCTACTTTTGGCACCGGTCTTGTAAATGTGCCTAAGCAACAATAATTTTTGATTAACTACATAGTTATCTTTAATATATATTTTGTTGAAAATAAAACTTCTCAATACTTACCGCTCTCTTATACATCAAAATCTCATATCGATATTATTTTTTCTCATTACATGTGATTGACACATAATTTAAAACTTTGGTCATCTAGCACGCTTTCCGAAGCGACAACAATTTTTCTAATATTATTTTTTAAAAAAAAATTTATAAGCATTTTATTTTCCTTATTTTTCCTTCTCCAAACTATTTTTCTACTTTTACTTTTATTTTTCTTTTTTCTCTTAAAATCCATTTTTCCACACAAAAATTCTTATGATTTCTTTAACTCATTTTTTTGTATTTTTAATCACCAATTTCACCAAAATAATATTCAATAATTTCCAATAAAATTTTCAATAATTAGGCCAAAAATTCACCAAAAATTCAATTAAATATTTCATTCATTCCAAAAATTATATTCCAATTCTAAACACTTTATCCAACTCTATTTTCATCATTTTATGCCACAAATCCTTCAAAATAAATTTTCAAAAATTTGGCCATAATTATGGAAAATTTCTAAAAATTCCACAAAAATTTCTAAATATTATTTTCATAAATTTTTCATCATATCCATCTTCTTCAAGTCTCATTCTACTCATTTTCCACTTTTATTTAATTTTTCTATAATTTTTCTACAAAAACTTAATTTCTCCTTTTCACAAATTCAATATCAAATATACCACCAAACCAAAATCTATTCAAAATAATCATTCAAATCAACTTAAATCTATAGAAATTTGAAAGAAAAGTGAAAAAAATCTCACCTTAAAATTTCTTGGAATTTTTTACCAATATTTTATTTTCTTCCAAAAATATTTTCTTTACTATTATTTAATTCTTTATATCTCCTTAGACTTGAATTATGATAATTTGTGAGAGAAAATTGAAAGAAATTAAGGAAAATGGATTGTTGGTCGTACAAAGGAAGATGGAGAGAAGAAGATGATGAGGTTTTTTTGTTTATAATGATTTGATTGAATTTTTATTATTTTTTTGAATTTTTATAGTTGTTTAGTGCTTAATTAATCTTAATTAAACTTAATTCTTACTCCTATTGGTCAATTAAAATTAACCAAAAAGATATTTTGGATTTTATCTAAATTAAACTTTGACTTTGGATTTTTTCCACCAACTTTCTAAATTTTCAATTTAGTGCTTGAGCAAATTTATTTTCTTAAATTTCATATCTCAAATGACCTTACTTCCTCAAATTGAATATACCAATATTCTCAGAAAATTTTTTTCTTCTGAATGGTCTTTCCGATTTTGCAAAACGACCACCAGTGCAAAAATTATATTTTTGCGGTTTTGTTCTTTTTCTAAATCACGCACGTAAAAATTTATCTGAAGTCCAATTTCTAAATTATCAGTTTTAAAAATCTTAAAATTTAATTGTGATCGCTTTGGGATTATTACGATAGTAAATGCATATCTCTAACTCTCAATCAGAAAATCGGACTGTAAATCTGCATCAGGAATATTATTTCTGTAAATCGGAGCTCTTAAGCTCAAAATATTCCCATATAACTTCACCTATATATGCCCTTAAAAAATTATTCTCCTTATCATGGTATGCTTAACTTGAATTCTTACCACTGGACGAAAACACTGTATTCTCAGTCCAGTCCATTATCTTGATTTACATGCATGACACAAAATCGCAACGTTTTATTAAATCAACTCAATATTCATATTAAATTAGATTTTTTACACTTATATATCTGTATTTAGACTCTGGTTGGTACACTTCTGTATTATAGTACAAACGACAGCAATACATATATACGGTCAAAATTTATATCGTGGACGTGATAATATTTCTTTGTAATGATTTAAAAAATATAAAAAAGAAGTGTTTTTCCTTTTCCAACAATACTCTTATCAGTTTTTAAGTTCACAAGGTTTTTACTTTTCCATTTGCAATAACCTGGATCCATCAATTTCAACAATTTAAATATGGTGTCATAATTCAATAGTCTTGCTATCTATGAAAATCCATTTTATGAATTTAAAGAGTTTAAGTTTAAACAAAGCAAAATGGAGATTTGAGACCTTTTATATTAAATGGATACAAGTTTATGATGTAAAAATTATAGCACAATACAATTAATAAAGATCCAATTGGATTTGAAAGAGAGTGTTAGAAAATTATTCCACATAGAGAAAAAGAGAAAAAAAGGGTAACATATAAATATGAAGGAGTCAAATCAAAATGCTTTGAATCTATTAATTTTAAGCTCACAAATTTTTATTTTCCCATTTGTAATAAACCGAATCCATTAATTTCAACAATTTAAACACTTATTTATATTAGTTGATATCACAATGTGATTGAATTAATTTATAAATAATGTCGTGAATTGAATCCAACAAATAGACAAGACGAGAAACTTCACAACTAAGAAAGAATAAGATACTTAAAACTATGATCAAACTTTGAGAAAGAATGTAGTGGTTAAATCCTAATTTGTTGATATCACAAAGAAAATAAGAAAAAGTGAGGATTTATTTTGGTGTTATTGCTAAAGAAAACATAACAAATTTCTCCATGCTCCTCCAAATCATACCTCTAACACAGTTTGGTTATCAAAACTTCATAGGTTACAGGTTAATTTGTAACAAATACTCCAATTTATGGGTTAATTACAAGTTAAAGTATGATCAAGGGACACCTATATTCTCCTAACGGCTAACGACGAGTCTTATACTTTCCTTTTACTTCCTAAAAAAATATTCTCATCCTTTTCCTTTCCTTCTTCTTTGTTACAATAATTTGTATAATCCATGACAATTTTATCATTTCTATGATCTTTAACAAAATATTTTTTTTGTTACGAAGCTTTGTAGACTGGATTACAAAACAGTAGACATTTTAAAATTATCCATTAGCGTAAAAGTAATAAATTTCATCAATGGTGAATCAATTTTTTTTTTTTTTTTTACATGAGAAGATCTCTTCTAGTTCCTCGTATTGACAATTTATTAGTTGCATAATTAATTTTTTAGTGTATAATTCAAAAATTGATCCCTGAATATATAAATTCTTGCAATGGCAGGACATGGGAGAAATGCACAAGAGAAAAAGAATGGAAGTTTTTGTGGGGTAATTTTAATAAGCATAAGATTTAAATCACTTTTTTTTATATTTTCAAATTTTAAAATTATTTTTGAAAAAATTATTATTTATCTATATAATTTAATATAATATACTAATATTTTTATAAAATTTAAAAAATATATAATTTGTCTCATGTAATTCGATATAATATAACTACATTCCATAAAGTTTGAAAATAATACTATTTACTTTTAAAAATTTGTTATATAAAATCATATATATATTACACTCATATTTCTGAATAAAAAAATATACTTTTTATTAAAATAAATATTTTAAAATTTAAAAAATTTGTATAATTTAAAAAAATAAAATAAATTGTATATTTTTTAACTCTCTTAACGATAATATTGGAAAAAAAAATACATATTAGTCAGAATCTTTAAAGAAAATAGATGGCGCGATAATAATGAGAGACAGATTATGTGCCTGCGTGTACAAAGATAAGACTCAAGAGAGCTGGCATATCTCCCTATTTTGTCTACTAACAACTTTTGGTGCGAATGTTGGAAGCATGGAGGCATAACATAGGCCTACTATGGCGGCAACCCATACCCCCTCCATAAAATCCTTCATCAGGCCCACTCTCTCTCTCCCCATTATCATTATTACCATCAATCACCCACCTACTAGAGTGAGAAATAGAGAAAAAGATAAAGTTTTTGAGATATGGGTCACAATAAGTTTTTATCCTTTCTTTGAAAAACAATCGATGAGTTATTTTACAATCAATAAAAGAAAGTTTGTTAGGTGGTTTTCTCCCAAATACAGAAACTTTCTTCATTATGACTATTGATAGCTTTAGCGTTTTAGACAAGGTAGCAACTGAAGATGATGCTCCACAATTCCCTTTTAACAGTGGGGTGATGGTTGATCATGATAATCACCACCGTCCATTTCCATCAAGTGGGTTTGGTAGTGGTATTGGTCCCACAAGGAGCAGAGATAGGTGCATGTCTACTGATATATATGGAGGTGGTAGTGGTGTTGCTGCCGCTGCTACTAGTGGTGGTGCAGGTGGGTTTCCAACTGTGCAGCCTTTTGACATTTCTCATTCTGAAACTGCCATCGCTGCCTTCAAATCCCCAGGTAGAAAATTTCTCTTTTTTTCTTTTTTTTACTGTGCTTGTTTTAGAGAGAGAGAGGGAAAATGACTGCTCGGTGTAAAATTTTGCAGGAGGGATGATGGCAGAGTCATTGGGGCTCCATTTTACATATGCACAGTGGAAAGAGCTTGAAAGACAAGCTATGATATACAAGTATATGATGGCTTCTGTTCCTGTGCCTCCACATCTTCTCATTCCAGCTACCGATTCAAGAAACCCTCTTCCAGACCCAGCAGCTTCTTGTAAATTTTCTTGTTTTCATTTTTTCTTATTGTATGTTAATCTTGGCGAGATGGGTAGTCAAGAATTTGTCCAAAGATTCAATCTTTATGGTTGATTTGGTAATTATTATATATGGCCATGCAGATGCAGTGGGCAGGAGTGGTCTGAATCTGAAATTTACAAACGGAGCGGACCTAGAGCCAGGGCGGTGCAGAAGAACAGATGGGAAAAAATGGAGGTGCTCAAGAGATGTAGCGCCTGACCAGAAATACTGTGAACGTCACATGCACAGAGGCCGTCCCCGTTCAAGAAAGCCTGTGGAAATTGATGCTATCGGCGCAAAAAACAAGAAGAGCCGTTACAGTCCAACTATTTCTAATCAAACGGTAAACAACAATGGCGGTGGCGCCGCCGCATCTCAGTTTGCTGGTTCTATTTTGCAGCCGTACATCCACACCCCTGTTTTTCTTGATAAACCCAGTAATAAAACTGGGGACTTTGATTCGTCTCTGGCTTTGGCTTCAACAACATTCAAGGATTCCAGGTTCGTTTAACTAAAACTCATGTGGGTTAAGGTTAATCTTAATGGTAATGACATTTAATTGCATTGTGAAGGAGTTTGAAGTGGACGATGAAAAGAGAAGCAGAACCTGCTTCCATTTGCACAGCTGATCAGCAATGGCAGACAGAAATCGGATTATTCAGTAATTCAGACTATGGAAAAGAAGCCTTGAATTTGGGGAATTTCATTGCAGGAGAAGATCAACAGAGTACCCATTGCCCTCCGTTTATAGATGACCCGAGTTCAAACTCGAGAAACACAAATTCCGCCGGTGGGTTGCTTTCACTGAGCCTTAACTCTATAGATGAAGAAATAGGTCAGTTCCCAATGAGTTTAAACCAAAACCATAAATACTGTATCACACCAGGTGGTCCTCTAGCAGAAGTGCTACAGTTGAGCAGTATTAGTACTATAGCTAATCAATCATCTTCATTAGCTGAAAATGGCGATTCTGATCATAGTCCAAAACAAATAGCAGTGTCTTCTCCATCTGGGGTTCTGCCGAAGACGCTGGCTTCATTTTCTGATAGCAGCGGTAATAGCAGCCCATCACTTTCCAGTTCTGTGAGAGTTAAACCTGAGATTGATATGCTGTGGTTGAATCCAGGCAAATTGCAATATTCTGGTTAAGGACCTACATATTTTATATAATTTGGTAATTGTTGTTTAATCGGTTATTTTGTGGTCTATTAATAAATTTTCATTTGGGTTTGCCGGTCAGATGATTTATGATATTATTTATTGCATTTTACCGTAAGAATACACAAAAATGTGATGCCCGATATGATTTCTCATTTGCTTATCAATGGTAAATTTTTCAAACTGCATGATGAGGTATGCCAATGCTTCTCATCATCCAAAACGTAGCTTCTTGTCAGTGAAAATTGCATGCTTTGTAGTCGAAGAATATCTTGGCGAACAAGGAAACAATTTTCGGTAGATATGAAAAGGCTTAGTATTTTCCTCTGGGCTGCAAGAGGATGCACGAGATATGCTAGAGAGCAGGCCATGGTCGACTTATAATCAACGTCTAGTATTAGAAGAACGGCCTCTAGATGTTGATTTTAATGATATACAGTTCACTGTTTCTCCATTTTGGGTGCAATTTTATGGTCTGTCCAACATGAATTTGAATAACGCGCAGCTCTTAGGCCAACTGCTTGTGGGTTCTTAGAGACATGTTCGATACAAGAAGGGCGGATCGTATGCGATAGGTTTCTTGGAGTCAGTATTCTGATGAGTGTAAGGATGGTGCCATGCCATTGTCACGACGTTTCGTGATTGGATATGCTGGATCGACTGAAAATCAAACACATTCGCAATCGAAACGGTGCTGATATGAACAGATTCTAAAGTAGTGGTCGTGACATATCATACTCTCTAGGAGTCTAATAAGCATAATGGTGTTCATGATCACTAAATTTTTATCTGCTTGGCACAAATCTTCCTCAACCTACAATTTTTATATGCTTGGCACAAATCTACCTCAACCTCCAATGGTGACCGAAAAGTCAGGGTTAAAAGACCACAGGCAAGTATTACCTCCTCGGCTCCTCGAGCTGTCTGTTGTCATGCCATACCAAGGCGACTATAAAACTCAGTTGAACACTTCATTTTGTATTGTAACACGTTAGATTTCATTCATATGTTGAGAACACAAAAATTGATAGATCACCGCTCAACTGGCTCAATTACACCCACCGCAAACAACAACTATACACAACCTAGTGGTGACTTTCCTGCTATGTAAACAAATCAAAGCAACCAACAAACAAGATTTGGATAACTTCAAATTTTGAACAGTAAGCTGGCTTTCATCCAGCACAAAGTGCAAAATTCACGTCTTTGAGTAGATTTCTTGAACTGATTAGAGCATATCAGACAGAAAGGTTGAGGAACAATTATTCTTTAAAATTGCAAAAAGACAAGGAGAAATCAAAACTACAAATAAATTGATTCAATAACTAAAAAACATGTTTGGCAGTAAAATGCCCGCCCGCTTACATCTACTCTGTTGCCTGTGCAGGTTGAGATGCTTCAGTTTGTTTCAACGTTTCCAAAGCAGAGATCCTTGTTTCGAGTGACTCATAAAGGCCTTTCACCTAGAGAGAGATAGAATAGTCATAAATACTAGTTTATTGATGTCTTTCATGCATACAAAAAGAACATTCATGTTTCCTAATTTGTTAAATGCATACTAACTTCTAAGCCATAAAATGTAGAATTCCCTGAAGGAAGGGAATCAAGGCCCTATCCTCAAGAATATGCTTCGGGGTTTAAACAACTGTACAGCATGCACCTAATTCCAATGAATATGGAAAATCTTCTTCACTAACAACCAAAATTATTTGCTGCTGGTTATGAAAAATCGCACGGAAAAAAAATTAGTGTTTTGATAACAGGCTTCTCAACTCAATTGTCCCTCTTTTCAAGCTGCAAGGAGAGACTTGAAAGCTAAATGCTGAACTTTGGGAGCAATGCTTAAAAAAAGGCAATTTGGATGGAAAACAAAAGGTTGAGTTAGGCGGCAATGCAAAAGTTGTTACATAGCCATTAGGAAAGCGATAAAAAGACCCTTGTCAGCCAAATAAAATGCCACCACCATGTTGAAGTGTATGTGTCAATGACAAAGTCTAGATATCAGTCTATACCGCACACAATATGAGCTCATAAGTTACCATGAATACTTTAAGAATAATAAATTTGAGACAAAATAGCAAATTGCTAAGAAATATCCAGGAGCTCTGTTATGGTCATTACGAGGAGGAAAATAGCAAGGTTAAATGGGTTTTTTCTAAGCCATAAAGAGGAACACTGGGAGACACAAATCCAGGCAGAAGCAAGAAAAGGGACTTAACCATTTGCTTTTAACAGAGGCAGGCATCCTCCCAAGTGGAATTGAAGCAAAGCAGCAATTAAGCAAAGATACTTTATTTAAGATAAGGATAGTTATGGGTTTCCATTTAGACCTAAAACAGCACAGAAGATTGAGAAAGTAGCTCAGAAGAGCCCACATAGAAAATCATTTATGTTTTATTCTCAAATACCCACATTCCATCAGCAAAACCATCATATGAAGGATAGTTTATGGGTTTCCATTTAGACCTAAAACAACAGAGAATATTGAGCAAAGTGGCTCAGAAGAGCTCCACGTAGAAAATTATTTATGCTTTGAATCTCAAGTGCCCACATTCAATCAGCAAAACCATCATATGAAAGATAGTTATGGGTTTCCATTTAGACCTAAAACAGCACAGAAGGTTGAGTGAAGTGGCTCACTAGAGCTCCACATAGAAAATTATTTATGCTTTGATTCTTAAATACCCATATTCCAGCAGTGAAACCATCCTATATTCTACTTCTTTCCCGAAACAAATAAGAAATTTCTAACTCAAAGGCCAAGCCTGGCAAGTTGTGCACAAGAAAGAGTTAATAAAAGATAAAAATAATAATTAATAATAAAACGTTATTATAAATCTGGGTTCATCTTAACTTTCCTCGACGAGCCAATATAAAAAGGAACTGCATATCTAAAAGAAAGAAACCTTCTACCAATTTAAGCTGGGATAAACAAATTGAGCATATTATATCTAAACCAGTTTCTTGGAATTTCTCTCCATCGATATATATACACTACTTCTCCTGGAGAAGTTGAATTTCAGATTAAAAAGGCCCAAATTGGTGTTAGTTCTTAAATTAGTCCCAAATAACTCTCTTATAATGGATCAGATAAATACTACCAGTTCAAGCTCTGTTTTTTTTTTTAGAAAAAAAAAAAAGAAAAAAGGAAAGAAATCCTCAAATTCCGAATCTTGATAAACCTATCAATTGTTTTTCAATTCAATATGAAGAGAGAACATAAGATTGTAGTTATGATACTTACCTGCTGAGAGAAGGAATCCTGGGCAACTTTATAATCCTTGTATAGGAAGTAGAATCCCGCAAACGACGCCGTTGCTGCTCCTGCGAAGAATGAGGCCAATCTCACCCTTAATACGTAACCCATTTCCCTCTCTCTCTCTCTCGCTTTCTGTATCTGTGTTTTTGCCCTCTTCTTCTTCGATTCTGAAAATGGTTACTGGTTGGCCTGGTCTACGCTCAAGTTCTCAGTCTATACGACATCGTTTATAAAAGTATTCTCTATTCAAGGAGCGAATGGGCTTATCCGACGTGTCGTTTTCTTTATTATTTATTATATTTATTCATTCTAACTATTTGTCTTGTATGTATTTATGGGTGTCGCAGCAGTCTAGCTATCTATATATGTTTTTGGCCTTTCTTCTTCTTGTTGCTCTCTTTCATCCATTGAGGGCAGACAGAGAAGGGTAGGGTTAGGGTTTTTGGTTTCTGCGTTTTATTTTCTGAAAGAGAAGGATGCATCAGTCATCACAGGCACAGATGTTAAACCCTTCACTCAACATCACTACTGAGCAGATTCAAAAGGTACCCACATTTTATCATTTATAATGGGTTTTATTTTAAGCAAATCAAGAAATGTGTCTTTTTTTTCTTCTTGTTTTTGTATAATGGGATATGATATGCTTTTGCATGCATTTCAGTAGGAACCCTTGATTGTTTTTGTTTTTCTTTCTAAAATCAGTTCAAAATTTTTCTCTTTTCTATTTATATTCTTTCTAAAATTATGTGCTTTGTTGAATCATTTTTTTATTGCAACATCCATTTAGCAGACATTCCTCAATATTTTTGGTAGTGTATATTTGTTTCAGAAAGAATTGTTTTGATTGGAGTGGAGCATCTGAATAATGAACAGATGATGTCACTATTTGTGTTATGATAAAATGAGCTTTTCTTATGTGGCAATGGAGTCATGAGCTTTTGATTTTGAACAACAGTAGGAGCCTAACGAACCAAAGACCGCAAGAAGAAGCAAATTTTATCAAGAAATGTGGGTTTCAATTATTTTCCTTGATGGGGACTGGCTTCTTAATCTTTTGTTGAATGTTTTTAATTTTGTTGTGCATTGGGCCCTTATGTTAATGCATTTGTTCCAATTAAAACATGTTGATGCATCAAACAACACTACCCATCATCTCTTCGAATTTCCTGAACACTTGTGAGCTGAAATTATAAAATGGCTTTATTTTATCCTGAAAAGTAATATTCTGTTCTAAATGCTA
>CATIWF010191663.1:0-10213 GCA_949630135.1 Balakata baccata
TCTTGAAAAACTCAAAATAAGTCTTACTATTCCATTTCCATTTTTCAACTCTTGCTAAAATGGAAGTACCTTTTAAGATGTCTCTCTATTTTTCCTTTTATCTATAATGCATGTTACATTTTAGATCTCATTTCTATCATATGATAAATCTCTCAATCCTTGGTTTAATCTTAGTTTTAATATTGGTTTTGGTGTTTAATTTCTCAAAAACAAATAGGGGTAGGATATGATATTGTTTTCAGGCACAAGGGGTCATGTTTGGGTGTTTGAGGGGCGAAACGGAGTGGTAAATGAAGCTTGGTCTGTGTTCCACCTTATATATCGGTGGTGTCATGACTGTGAATGATTGTGTCACGGGCGTGACACATGTATTGTAGCAACTACCTTATAACTTTCAAGAATTCTCTAGTCTGCCCGATCTTCACGGCCGTGAACAATTCTTTCACAAGTGTGAAGGTTGTATTTTCCTATTTTTCACTCTATTTTGACCCTAATGCAAAAATAGCACCAAATTTAAGCAATATACTCTACATATACCCCAAATATACCTTCTTATCCTTAGAATGTACCTCTCATATATTCAATATATATTATTTATACTCTCATTATACTAAGCCCTAATTATAATTATTAGGTGCCCTGCTCACCATTTTACTTAATTAAATCAATTCCATTTTATATTCTTACTTTTAATTACCGAATTACCCTTAATGTACTACATTATTTTGTAGGTCCTACTTTGTGGGCATTACATAAATAGCAAAGGAATGTGATATTGACGAGCAATGAGAGGGAGTAGTGCTTCAATCACAACTGATTTTTGGAACTCAACCAACAAAATACCCTCGAAAGGTTTCACCAGAGGGAGCGAATGAATGCCGACAGGAGTCCTAGATCATGCAATAGATAAAGGGAGGATAGAGGCATCTCCTGCTAAAGTGGCAAAAGTGATGGTCACTTAGGACGAAGCTCTTGAAGTGGCAATTGAAGGCTTAGATACCATGGCAATAGGAATAGAGATAGCAGCGGTCCTCCTCTTGGCTTGACTTTTATAGCAATCCATTTGGCTTGACAAGGGAATTCTATCCTCTAGACTATCGCTAAGATTACCAATCAACATTGTTTCTGTCACATGCTACTCTTGAGCCATAGTATTCACTTCTACATCATTATCTGAAATTACAACAACACCTTTCGTTGCATCTTTGCCCACTATAGAGGGAGAAGAGGGGGTCATGTCAGAGGAAGCAGAATGATGGGAAATACCGCTATTGTCATAGTCCCTCACTTCCTCATTATTGTCCGAGGAGTTTGATATTATAACAAATCAAATAAAAGGCATAACTGAAGCTTTCCTTAAAAAAACAAACACAACCAAACAACAACAAAAATGCCAAAAAAGAAGAAAAAAACAAACAGAAAAAAACAGTGATAAAAGGCCAGGTAGAGAGCTTATTGAAAAAACTCATGATGAAAAACGAATCGAAATTGGCAGTGGTGGTTCTCACAGAGCGAAGCAGTTTCCACAAAAGCAACTGTCAAAGAGGAAAAGAAAATTAGAGTATGAAAAGTTAGAAAAAGACAAATATATTTGAAATCGTAAAGACGTGAAAGTCTGAAGGGGCACCACATTTAAAGATATCACCACTAATTTAAAGACACATGTAGAAGATAATAAATAAACGGGAACATTTGGCGAGAATGAATAATTAAAAATTTGAAAATAAACTACTTCTTGAGGAAAGAAAAGAATCTAGACCTCTTGAACCTGTTAAACATAAATGAAACTTTTGGCGAGAACTGTGGTAAACCCATATCCAATAAAAGATCCATGGAGATTTCATGAGACCAGTGGTGAATTTTCGAAGATCATTTAGAGATCGGTCAAAGGAAATCACTGAGGAACCACTTGTTTGAAGCCTTATGATAGATTGCACACCGTCTGTGTTCTGAGAGACCTTGAATCTTACAAGATTAGTAGATCCGCTATTGGCTAAGTGAAGAACACCAGGAATGACTTTACCGTACAAAGCATTTAGTGCATTTAATACGATAGGTTCAGGTATTAAATGTGTAGCCGCTAACAAATCAAACACTAAGCACAAAACGTGGACAATAAAGGGATAAAACAACATAATTACAAAACGCCGCTCATGCCTCCACTTGTCAAATCCTGTCAAAGGTCAAAACATCATTAGATACACTGAAGGTGATGAGACCGAGCAGGCGAGCACAGTATAAAAAGTATACTCTTATCAGGTAAGGGACAATCTGAACTAGAGAACTCTAATATTCTTTTTAATCTTTAATTATCTTTTTCTCTATCTTCTCCAACTAACTTAAACATCATAGTGGATTCACCTGGTTTGAATCCGACATTCCCTCTTTCACTTGTCCTTGCCTTGCAGAATCACAAAGAAGTGATGACCTTACATAGAAAAAGATATTAAATTTGAGGTAATCTATTTTATGTAGAATCTCTAGAATTGAATGTCATTAATTGTCTCCTGCGTTAGATTTGCAAGGAAATATAAACAATAAATAAATTGGCACGGGTTATATCACATTTGCCAGTGAGGGAGTTCATAATAGTTTGGCCTAAATGGGAACTGGGATAATTTTCAAAATGCCCCAAAGATGTAGGGGAAAAAAGGATAATAAAAATAAACGAATTAAATGAAATTCTCCAAAAAATAGTAGCTTCAGTGACAAGCGCCAAACACCCACCTCCTAAATAAAAGCCCCAACGTGCCCTTTGATAGCCTATAAACACCCAAAGAAAGAGAGAGAAGGAAGCTTTTACCATAACATTTGCTATTAGAAACCAAGGTACAACGGAACATGCTAACTCCAAAGAAAATCTGACCAAAGATGAAAACCTTAATATTTCCTTGGTTTGCACAAGATCAGGAAAGTATAGGTCAATTTAAAAAGGTGTAAAGGGATGCACACAAAGTCTTATCTTCCAAGACAAATCATTCTGCTTACATGGTGCACCCTTCAGTTAAAAGACAATAAAGTTAAGATCCAAAATAACCTGTAACTTTTGCATAATGCATGCACTATAAAATACATAAAGCTATAGACTATAATGCCTCGAGTCATTGAGGTTTTGTCTTAGAACATGAAGCAATATCAGTCTGATTGTAAGAGCTTTCCCAAATTTTCCCATCATAATGCTTAATTTCAACATGAGTGATTGTTCCTGGGTCCATGCATCGAAATGTAATTGCAACTCCATCAGGATTTGATCGTGGAATATAGAATGAAGTTATGCCACAAACCTTGCAGAATGTATGCTTCGCAGTATGTGTACCAAAAGTGTAAGTTGTAAGGTAGTCTTTGGAATCTCCTATAAGTTCAAACCTTTCTGAAGGGATAATGAAATGGATGTTGCCCCTCATGGAACAATCAGAGCAGTTGCACTTCCAAGCTATTACACTATTTGGTGCTTCAATTCTCCATCTCACTCTTCCACAATGGCATCCACCATTGTGCGACATCATACGTAAACCCATTTCGGAAAAGCACTGAATCTTCAGATTTATGACACAAAAATGATAGGCTCTCCTAGGTGTATCCTGCCACAACCAATTAATTAAGACATAAGTAAGATTTTTTACATATCACGATTTTCTTTTTCTCATTCGTGATGAAATTCTTTGCTCAAATGATAGAAAATGGAGCAGGATTAATACTAATACAATCTTTGTAAAACTAAAGTTTATAAGGGTTTCATTGACTTTCTTGTGAATCTGTTACAATAAATTCAAATAATTACTGTAGATTAGTCTACCGCACAACAAAATAAACAGTCTAAAGAAACAAAGTATAAATAAATGGGAGTTAGTAGAAAAGGCTTTCTATATCCTTAATTGTTCAGCAGTAAGAACGCAAAAGTGCAACCACTAATTGTTGTCCACAGAAGAAAAGAAAATATAAATAGCTGATATAAAATGCCAAACCATTCTCCAGAAAAGGGTAGAGAAAAACACTTAGAATAATAAACAAGAAGATGATGGAAAAAGAAAGGCATATAGAATTTTTTATCAAAAGTCATTTGAGTTCATTATCTGACACAATCTATTATGCCCAGCAGTAGTTCTACAAACTGCATCAATAAAAACCATAGAAAGCATTCATTGTGTAACAGACAAAATTGCATCATGATTTGTGTCAGATACATACTGCTTTATTGCAAAATCAACTTAATATTTAATAAAAATACAGGTCTCATCTATTTTACATATCTAAACTAAAGCAAATAAGGTCTAATCTGATACCTTTTTGAAAAATACTTATCTTGATCTGGTAGTATCTTCATTCATGAACAAACTCAATAGTTTATTGTGTATTAAATGCAGTTTTTACAATTAATTTTATATTTGTAAACTAAGAATTTTTTTTGTTTATAGGACAATATAATCATTATTTGGTTCATATTTATTAATAAACTTTTCCTCCTTTTACAGTTAATCTAATGATAAGTTCCAAAAGCCCCCAACACAGAGTAATAGCAAAAGTTGTAGGTCCAAGTATCCAAGAATTTCAGTAGCATGGTTTATCAGACGCATGGTCCAACAGAGGATACCAGAATATATACACTGACTAATTAAAGAGTTGCTTTCTAAGGACAATCTCCAAATTAACAGAGAAGCGTGAAGGACAATTTGTTCCACTATTATCAGAAAGGACTTGATGAAATATCTGCTGTAGAATATTTCAAATTATAAAATTAGGTCCATGTACGAAATCTAATTGTAGCTTATATTCTACTAACTGATAATCTAACTGATTAAATTAAAAGTATTTAGTAAAACTAGTTGAAAAAGTAGCTGAAAAAGATAAAATGATATAAAAGGACATGTTTATATATATAAATCAAAAATAAAATATAAGTAAAACATAATACAATTGAATTATATATATATATATATATATATATAATAATTATATGAGATATCTCAATCTAAAATAATAAACAATATCAACTCAAATTGCATACTCAGTGTTAAAAATTAAAAATCCAAATATGTACATTTAGGAAATGCTTAATTATTATTAAATAAGAGAAGGTTGAAGACCTAGGTTCTTTAGGTGAGGGATAAAACATTGTCATTTACCAAAAAGAATAATGGCATAGTAGGAAAAAAATATTATAATCTACTAGATTATTTTTTAATGCTAGTAGAAGTAGCTTTTGTTTAGGAGATTATAATCTAGCTTTTTTTCAAATAATCTACTTTACCAAACAAACATTATTGGTCAAAGTAGCTTAAAATTCTGGTCAAACTAGATTATAATTTAGATTATGATTATTGAGCAGTGCCGAAATCTCAATATATCGTCTCATTTCCTAAAAAGACTAGTAAACTATTAAGCTTGTATCTGTGAATGATCATTATCAAGTAATAATATGTGATAAGGTGGAAAAGCTATGTAGATTAGTAAACTTTATGTGGCTCACAACTGTTAGCCCTCTAATTAGAGCTCTAGAGTCTGGACAATAAGTCCAGCCAAGGTCTTCAACATGCTAAGCATTAGACAAGTATCAGATCCTAGTCCATATGCATCTAGCTTCCAAACTCATTCTATTTGAATTGTTGAGACATTATATGCATGAGTTCAGAGATCATGTGCATAAAACTAGGCTAGAAATCTGTAATTGTAAACGTGTGATTCCTTCCTATTTTGTATTTGATTTTCCTTCCTACTATGGATCCTACATTCAAGTATATATACCCATGGAGCTTGAGGGAATAATCAAGCTAAAAATTCAGACTTCATTCTACTCTTTTCTCCTCTTTCTCATGAATAAATGACATTTATATTCGCTATCCATCCCCCACCAGTTGCTTGAAAGCTTCTATTAGATGTTACAAATTGTCCATTATCAACAACTAATCTATAGGTTTTAATCTGATACATGCAACACCTCAACTACAACTTTGCAGTCATTACAAACATAAGAATTGCAATTTCCTTTCTTTTTTTATTTTATTTTTTTATTTTTTTGTGCATTATTGATTACTATGTGATCCAACAGCCCTCTGACTAATTTAGGTCCTCATAAAATCTATTGTTCAAAACTAACTTAAGTCCTCCAGCTCATCCTGAAGTACAACAATGGCATGATCAGGAAAACATTCGAACATAAGAAGCAGAAAAATTTAATTCTTAACATGGGAACTTAGAAGAAAGTAACCATGTACTAGAAATTACAGCTATCATAATTAAAGGAGTAGAAAGAACCAGTGATGCTTAGCTCCTGAAAAAACAAAGGAAAATTGGCAATTAGATCAAGAACAAAAGTGATTTCTTTTAGGTATTCATGCTTTTGCACAAGTTATCTCAAAATTGTTAACAAGATGTAAGGACTTAAGCTATAAACTTAAAAACAGTCTAAATTTTAATCAGGCTTGCTCAAACAGAGGTTAGATGAAGCTTAAACATGCAGAAAACAGTATGCCGGTTGAGCAGAGCCTAATCTCAATAGAAGGCTTTGCCCAAGTTCTATCAATTATATTTTCAATGCTCAGTGTATAAATTTCAAGCAGCAGCTTAGAACTTCATGGGTGTGGAATAAGTGCTTGGAAAAGACAAAAAGAACACGGAAAATAAAAGTTCAAACTCATTTGTGGACATATCAAAATCTAGCAGTAGTAGAGATTAAAATAAGTTTTTAAGAAAATACATATCAAATTTAAGCAAAACGTTTAATGGACTATACCTGGAAAATCATATTGAGTTATTCACATCATGGTGAAGAAGAAGAAATTGAAATTTTTTTACAGTAAAGAAAATGGAATTTTAGGTGAGAAGTAGAGATGCTTCCTGCTGAAAAAAGAGGGCCACCAGTGAAATAATCAATGTTTAAGGGATAGTAACAGGTAGGATAACTGCAAAAGTGCCCTACCCATCCCTGAATCCGTTTATGAATAAGGTACCTATATCTCTCACCGGTTGTGTAATGCACATATGTTACCCTTCCAAATCCATTTAACAACACCTATATAATACCCGACAGCCATCAAATTCCCGTTTATGAACAATAATAATCATTTTAAAATGAAAACAAATTTAGCAACATTTTAATTTCACCAATTAACCAAAAATTACACATTTAATCATCCCCCCTAATTTTAACAGAAATAAAGAAGTTCAGTGAAAAAATAATCTTTCAATTTGAAAGTAAAAATAAAGATAGTTTTACTGAACAATATGTATGAACAGTAAATAAAAACAGAAAGTTAAATTGAACAATAATTTCAATGTGTTTATCTTTCAACTAATGCAAACCAGAAAATGTAAATATGTATGTGAAGATATGAGAAACTGATACTTAAAGCACTGATATACAACGGATATGAAAATTTTCAGTAGTTAATTTGTTTGCTTATTGTAATTGAAAGAGAACTACCATATAACAGCACCAATGCTTATTTTCGAAACTCAATGATAACTTTAGCCGAACTCCCATTCAAACACTGACGGTGAAAGATTTCCAACTAAAACCAATAACAAACATACGTAACAAATTAAATATAAAGAAATTGGTGTCCAAGCAGCAAGTGCATGTATTTATTTATGATAAAACTGAGATTTATAAGGTAGTTAACTTAGGTTTCACGATTCATGAAGCAATGGGCTCTCGATTCCAATTAAAGAAACATAACTTGCTGTACCACAGAGAGGGACTGACTCCACCGAAGAAGAGAATCCAAATTAAGTATGCTCGAGTTTCGCTACGATTCGCCTCCGTTTTTGTTCCCAGGGTGGTAATATGTACTATTGAAAAAAGGCTGATTCTTTAATGCGTTCAGAATATAGATGGGTCTGAAGATTTGGGCAGAATTAGAACAAATTTTCCAATAAATATAAAAGAAAATCAACGAACCTGGGTGCGCACTGAGTTTGCGCGATGGACTGTAGAAGCACGGTTGGCTGGCTGCGGCGTGAGGGAGAACGGCAGTCGTGGACTCTTGGCAGAATGCAATTGCAGATTGAATAAGTGATGCTGTGATGAACTGATGGACCCGGAGAAGAGAAAAGAGAATAAAATTTACAAAGAAATACATAATTTATGGAGAAATTTGGTACTAAGCCTTTAATAAATTTACAATTTAGTATTAATGTTCGATTTTCGTATGAAAAGCTGACATGGAATATTACTCACTCTATTATTTACGTCAAATTTATTTTTTTATAAAAATATTCAAAAAAAATACGACATTTTGAAACATTTTAAAAAAATAAAATTTCAAAAAATATAGTTATTTTAAATGTATTTTTATGAAAAAATAAATCTGAGATAAATAGTAAAGTGATATGACATGCTATATTGTAGTTTGCAACAATCCGACAAGAAAAAATTAAAGAAACAAGCCAAAAAATTAAAGGTAATAATTTTTATTGTTGCTTTATTAAATTAATTTTAATGGCACAAGTTGTATCCTATGAATTGGATTTTAAAAAATTTTAATTTCCGCTTTGTGAATTTTACAAACCAAAAAATCTAAAATCATCAAAATCGTGTAATCTAATTATACTTTAAATTAAAATTAATTTTAATTGGCATAACGGGGCTTTGATATCAATGTTGGGTTTTGGGCATGTATCACATACATATTACGTAGCGGAAATTAAAATTTTTCAAAATCTGAATCAAAGAATTCTAAAGCAAAATTCAGAATTTATACATTTATAATTTCTTGACTTTTCTTCAACTTCTCACCATATTGGATTGTAGCAAACCACAACAATCTAATCTTGGATTATCTCTAACAATATGCATGCGATGAAGAAAGAATGAAACTACTAGGGAGATGGTTTGAACATACCTCAAAGTAATAGCAATGAGAGGAAAAATTAAACTCTTTAATTTTTCTTATTGTCTCCAAAAAATTTTCTTTTCCCAAAAATTTTTACTTGTTTATTTTCTATCTTTTGGAGTCTTTTAAATCCAAAAGAAAATCAGAAAAATAGATCCAAATTGAAGAGAGTAGAAAATAAGAGGTTATGAATAGTAATGGCCATCAATGTCCACTTAAATTAGGATTGGCGTGTAGCACACATGGGCCTGCTGGGCCTGCCTGGCAGGCCAGTGGGCCCGCACTGGCTCGTACGAGTCCATCAACCTCCCCAAACGATTTTTTCTCACAATCTTACCGCGATCCAACTCAAAATAATTATCTCATATTTTGGATCTCATCCAAAGCCATTTTACTCATTCTTTACATCTCCAAAGCGTGTGACCTATTAGGATCCCGGTTATGTTGACTACTTAAATTATCAAATAATTTAAGCAAATTATGAGCGGTATCTAGCAACACATCATGATCTCCAATTGACCAGAAAGTCAGTAGTTTGACTATGAACCTTTCCATAGACAACAATATGTGCAATTCATCCTTTCACCATTCTATACCCCACTTAGTTTAGAGCATGGACTATATGCTAGCTCCCGCTAGACTGACTACGTCACACCTAGCCCAAGTGATGTTAGATCTTGTCCTTAAGACTCATTATTCTATTAGAAATGTCACTGAAGACCATCTTTAAGACATTTCCACTCTGACTAGAGATTCCCGAGTAATGATCCCAATATGAGGCCGTGGGTATACTCTTCCTCTATCAGGAGCGGTGAATCCTCTGTTGGCTATCCAATTTGCTTCGAATACCTCAAGCTGTACCCAATCACCACCTTATGAGCGACCTCTATGAGGCAACAAGGAATGGAGTCAAAGCACAGAATCAGTATCCAAGATATCCTTAAGTACCTCAAGTTTAAGGATACATGCACCATTGCCATGATGAGACTACCATTGACATTTGAATAGATAATCCATATGATTGTCTCATAGTAGGTCATCCAATGTACTTGACTACTCTTAGCAAGCATCCACATATTAACTTTGAACACCTCATGCTCACAACTTATGAGATCTACTACTTGATCTAATCAAGGAATATAACATATGCTAGTCTATCCGGATCAACATTATCCTGTCTTGTTGATCATATGACTAGGGATAATTTAGATACTAACATAATTACACATGATAGGAATCTCATTATCATGATCCCATTATGATTTCCTTCATGCTATGTTTCATATCATGGACTTTCATTAATCAGTTTAGGATCTATATCAATTCATATGCAAATGAATACTAATATAATGAAAGAATGCTTTTATGAATGTGTACACTAA
>CATIWF010191675.1:0-10533 GCA_949630135.1 Balakata baccata
CACCCAGTCCTGCGTCTCCAACTCTCGTAACTCTGAATTTTCTTTGCCGCCTCCACCAAAATGTCTCTATAAATACCGGTAGCCACCATATAGCCACCACATAACCACCAACGCCACCCGTTTTCTTTTTAAACATCCCCACCCTTTTCTTCCTTTTCAACTGTCAATAAAGCTTTTAGCCGCAGTATCTAAACGAACATCTATCCCTCGTGATTCCCAATTTTTCTCTTTTCTTTCTTTTTTTTTTAGAAGAAAACACACTCTCTCTCTCTAAAACTCATGAAAGTAGACCACAAGGCCACCGCCAACTCTGAAGGTAAGATGTGCAAGACAATCGAAGTGGCTGTCGTTGACCACCGCGATCTCTCGCTTGCTCCATCTTCAACTGTCTTATCGCCGCCAGTTGTTGGAGATGAACTCACCTTCATTCCTCCGTTAAATTTCGCCATGGTCGATAATGGCATCTTTAGGTCCGGCTTTCCTGACTCTGCTAACTTCTCATTTCTTCAAACTCTTGGTCTTCGCTCTATCATGTATGTTTTTCCATTTCCCCTCCCCATCTTCAGTTCGTTGTATACTTATATGTAGCCATTTATATTTTAGAATTCAGATTTATAAATATTTAGGGTTTCTGGTTATGATGGTGTAGATGTTTATGTCCTGAGCCGTATCCGGAGCTCAACACGGAGTTTCTTAAGGCCAACGGAATTAGGCTTTTTCAGTTCGGGATCGAAGGTTACAAGGTGAGCTAACTTCATTTATCCTCTCGCCTATTTTGTTTGTTTGTGTTAATGGTGACTTACTGACTTTTGAGTTTTACGTGATCGGCTGAAAGGGGACTGGATTATCAAATTTCAGCTCCGGATAGGCTTTTTCTTTTTCCGTTTTTCTGTTACCAATTGCTCCATATGATTTAGAGCTGGGACCAATCCTTTGGATAGAGCCATAGAGGTTTTGACGATGTCATGTGCATTAATTCAATTTAAAATTTCAATATTAAAACTTAAAGAAGTTATTTTGGTTGAACTTTGAAGTAACTACATCAGTATGTTTACAGTTTTCAGCAGTGATCAATATTCTTTCTTTATTACTAACTTTTTTTTTTCTTTTTAATGTTTGCAGCTTATATTTACTTTCTTTTTGTGCGCCTGATTTTTGTCCTACGTTGTTTTCGATTCCTTACTCAAAGTTTAGTCTTTTTCTATCTATAGTTTTCCCCCTTTTTCTCTATTAAGCATGTGATAGTCATCTCTCCCCCTGCATATTTATTCCAGAAATACCCCTTATTGCAATAAGAAATAACGGTAGTGGACAAACAGAAAGAGTGAAATGAATTAGAAATTATCGCAGGCAGAATTCTTTCGAGACGGCTGACATGTGAATTTGTTTTTAATTTTAATTTTTCAGAGAATTACTCACATCAAGCTAGTTCTTCATTTGAGTTTGTAATGGATTTGCAATGGAGTTTTCCATATGTGGTGGATAGCTATTAATTTTTCTCATAGATTTTTTCTCTCGTATAAGATGTGATTGGTAGCATTCTTCCTGTTTTCTTTTATAAAAAATGCCTTCTGTATCTGTACTGTATTGCAGAGTTTGCACTTAATTTCTGTTAATTGTTTTTATCCCGGTACTTATTTGTGATGATTCATCATTCATTTGGTATTCCACTCACGTGAGAGAGAAAAATGCCAAATAATTTAGGCACTTCCAATATGGTTTTCCCCTTGAAATTGCACTTGAGAGAAATATCTGGCATTCTTTTAATTATATCACTATTTTTCCTACACCGGTTCAATTGTTAATCAACGTGAGAAAAATTTCTCTTTTTTCTTTCTATGGCTTTTTCCGATCCCCTCTATTGTTTGGAACACTCTTTGTCTGTCAATGAACTTGCAAAAATTTTGACACACCTTTAATTTGCTAAAGTAATTGATTTGGCTTCTTGCAATTTGAGTGTCTTAATATTGTTTCTATTTCTTTTTTCACTGAGATTGAGAATAGTTATTAGTGAGATTTGAACTCGAGAATGTGCTCTTAGATAGCCTCATGCCTTTGTCAATTGGTTAGGTCACACATCATTTTCCTAAGAATTTTGGTATTTAATGTTGAAGATAAAAAAGGCAAAAGAGGAAGTACTGTGACACATACTACTTATATGAAGGCAATATAAACATGCCAGATATTGTGAAATATTTTGAATTGGCTCAAACTAAATCATATGCCTTGTAACTATACCCATGCTTATTGTTATATTAGTGTGCCAAATATTTCTACCTAGTTTATGTCATCCATTGGCCATAATTAACCCTGCGCTAGAGCTATAAATGTGTTTGCTATGGACCATGATTTCTACTTGAACTAGATGGATAAGAATTAACATACGTATTAGGTGATTTTATCCACTGTTTGCTGAAGGGACTGACTATTTCCATCTGTTAGTACATCATCCAGCTTCTATCTAATTTCATGTTATATTTTCCTAATGAAATTCAGATTGCATGTGAATTCAAAAAATCTAAATGATTTATTTAATATTTTGCGCTAGTGAATTCTTTAGTATAGAGTGCTTTGATATCAGCTTAACTATGTATTTCAGTACTTGATTTCATATGGAATTTAGTCGTTTTATAGCTTGAATGTTAATTATTTAACTTCAACTAGACTTGTGTGGATTTAGTGACATCATGTAAGAAATTAGAAAACTATTATGTTTAATGGTCAAGTTTTTGAGTTTTAAAACTGCAGTATGTGCTTATATGTGAACTAATTTGTTATATCATTAATTTGGCCCGTGTGTCTAAGAGTTAATATGTTTAGGAAATGATAAATATTACCATTCTAGTCCATTGTGGCTAGGAAATAATAAATATTAACATTCTATAGTTCATTGTATTTTCTTGAGCACTATATCATATGCAATTAGGAGCTAATGTTTGAACTAGAATGACCAATGCTTATTTAGCTAATTGTCCTCTAAGCTTGTGAGCAAGTTATTAATCCTTATTTAGCTAATAAATTAATCCTGAATATTTATTTATCACCTGTGGATGTAAATAAATATTTCTTAAGCATATCTTGATGGAATTGATAGAACACCATTATGGCTATATATCTTGAAGTGATAGAGAGAGAGATCATGATTGTGAATCAGTACAAACGAGACAGCTGGAGGTGGTGTAGGAAGCATAAGCACTTGGCCTAGAATTATTATCAGCAATTTGAATATGCTACTGAATAAATGAAAGAGATGGAGGGGTTTGGTGAAGCCAAAATTCATTAGCATGAATATTCTATGAACTGGTCATTATGGAACAGAAAAATGATAACTTTGGTGATCCCACAGGTTGCTGAATAATACACGACACAGTGATTAGCAAGTCAAACGGGAACATGAGTTCTGATCGCAATTGATCATTATCTACATGCTTGTTTACATTATATATGTAATCCGGAGGATTTTTTTTTTTTTTAAGTATATATGGTTTCTCTATTTTTCTGAATTATACATATTGGAGAGCATAATAATGGTTAGTCTTGATGCTATGCTGAAACTTTTGATCTTGGAAAATCTTTCCACTGATGCCAACTGATATATATTTATTTTGTATCCAGGAGCCTTTTGTAAATATTCCCGAGGACACAATACGTGAAGCACTGGAAGTTGTCCTTGGTAATACATATAAGAATCATAACAAATTGGTCTATTTCCATCTAGATTAAGTTATTAGTTTGAGAGATAACTGTATGTCGTGATTAATACTCATTTCCAATGTAGATGCGAGGAATCACCCAGTTTTGATACATTGTAAACGAGGGAAGGTAAGTGCCATTTTGGTTTTCCTAGAAATTCCAATACCCATAACTTCTATCCAAGGCCTCTCCTAAACACAGTGGTTTTCTGTTGTCCAGCACCGAACTGGTTGTCTTGTAGGTTGCTTGAGAAAATTGCAAAGATGGTGCCTAACGTCAATATTTGACGAGTACCAGCGGTTTGCAGCTGCAAAAGCCAGGGTTTCGGATCAAAGGTTCATGGAGTTGTTTGACGTTTCTAGCTTAAAGCATGTCCCAATGTCATTTTCATGCCTGAAGAGAAACAACTAGGTTTGGACTAAATGGCTTTTGCTTTTCTTTGGTAGCCCAAGGGAATGATTAGTCGTGCTTTGGAATAAATAGGAAAAGGTGATGAGTTCCTGGATGCATTTACTGCGGCGCAAGAGGAACAATTCTATTTTTTTTCCTTATGGAAAATAATAAGAAGCTTATATATTGGCATCAGCCAATACTGTAGATCAATTCTGATTTCTTCGCGAAATTTATAGTTAGATGTTTGAAGGTTTCACAAATGTGAATCAAGTTCTATTCCCTAGTTGCTATGGCTGATATATTTATAGGGAAAGCCATGGTCGCTCGTAGTCTTAAATATTGACTACCACCCAACTTCCAATATAGGGAAAAAAAAAGAAGAAAACCTTGTTATGTATCGTATGTTCTGATGAATGAAATAATTTATTAAGTAATTAGATTTGAAGTTTAATTCACTTGGTTTCTTATTGATTTGGCTAAAGTTTCCTCAAATTAGTGGTAAATCATGTTCTAGAACTCTGAAATCTCAAGCGATAGCAATGGTCTTTTTCTTTTAATCAAAGGTCTCAAATTTGTATTCGGGATATGAATTACTTTTTAAAATTGGAAGGAAATGTTTTTACTTAATGTATCTATTAGATGCAAATTGATCATACTGATCATACTAATCAATTTTATTAGAATGATATATAAACCATATGCAATTAGAAATTTATTGATCCTCATAAAGTTAAAGATTAATCTAATAAGCAATGCATAGCAAGTGCTACGGATAAATGCCCTCTTATGATACTCTAATTTTTGTGTTTTGTTTTGGGTGGGATATTGCATTTGACATCATTGGACCTTTATCCAAAACTTAATGAAGATAATGCAACCAAATCAAATTATGGCTGAGAATGAATACATAAGTGAGTTTAAATTAATCCTCAACGGGAGTCGAAACCAGCTATTGGTAGTGGATTTGATATGACGAATGGTATTGTGTATTGGTAGTTGATGCGGAGCCCAACAACACGCCTTGAAATCCTTCAATACAGTTAAGGCAACAAATTTTTGAGTTAGGGTGACCAATAGTTGTAAATCTGACTCAAACTAAACAAATAGCAAGAACCAAAATTATGAAGCAAAATAATAACAAAACACTACAAGTATAAAGATTTGATAAATTTAACAATTCTTTAAAGTAATTAAAAGATGCAAATCAACATCTCTTGATGAAAAACACTCAAATTCATTTTTATTCATTGGCTAATAAGTTTACAACCTTATATGACTATTTATAATACAAAAGAGTCGGTTTCCTCTATGGAAAATAACAATTATTCCTATTCTAACTCAATTCCTAAAAAGTAGATATTTATCCCTTAAAAGTTAGGGATTACAATATAATCTTTATCCAAATTACATAAAGATAGGGATAATCTAATTTAATTTCTTAAAAGTAGGGATATGAAAACTAATAACCAAAATCCTAATTAACTAAAGAAAGCTAAACCAAATATAATTCCCAGGGCTTACATCAATTAAGGCCCATATGCCTAAACAGTCGTAAGTAGCTAAATGATAAATTATGACAGCCCATTAATACAATTAAGTCCAATTACAAATTAAACTCAAACCCTTACATATGCACATGGGTTGCATATGACTTGTAATCTTCAAATTATGGACTTTCATTATGTCTACTCCATTGGGCTAGTCCACACAAGCTTGATCTCCACATGTCCCAAGGTATACAATGGGCATTGGGTCTTCATTCAACTTTATCTCTTTCTTGATGCACGCCTCCATTATAATCTTGTTGGTTACCAAACTTTGAACATAGCCTTATATTGCTTACCTTAGCTTGTTAGCACTTAATCTAGTGATTGCACCACTTGATATAATAAGTGCATCATCGTCTTTGCATGAAGATTGGCCCATATATCTTTGATCTACATCAGTAGTGGATTTACATTGTATTCTATTGCACTAAAATATTATTACTTTAATACAAATTAAACAATACAAATAGGTACAAGTTGGGCAACAAAAATAAGTAATACAACTAGCATTTTTCCTAGAAAAAATATTGTTTGCAAATTTTCATGTGATTTTTTTGTAAAAAAAAAATTATGCATAATTCATTATTGGTCTTGAAATATTTAATAATAGATAAACAGATCAGAGTATATTCATATTTGCTTCAAGATTATAGAGTGGAATTTGTTTTTTTCTTGTCAAAATTATAGAATAGAATAGGGACAATGCACAATAGAATGCCTTCTTCCTAATAGCCCACTTCTTATCTGGCTTATGCCCATTGTATTATTCCTTCTCAAAAGCCAATGATTCTGTCAAGTCATAGAACAAAACCCATTACCAAAAACCAACAGCTAGTTTGGGATTTATGGAAAAGAAAATATTTTTGGCTATCCAATTGTAGACTTCTAATCCTTTAATCTCATATCATTATTTTTCTTTTGATTTCACAGAACTCGAAATAAGCTATATGGCATGATTAAAAAAAAAAAAGTTGAGGTTGATTTTTTATATTAGAAAATTCAAAGTTGATATCTGATTGGAACATAAGATTAACAAAAAGTGAAGATCAATATATTGAACAATTTATTTTCATTGTAGAATTCAGCTCTAATATCATATTAAAAAACATAAAAAGATAGCAACGCATGGTTAGTTGAGGTGGTTTGACACCTCTTCTTTTTAAATAAAGTATTGAATTTAAATCTTGTGTATGAAAAAAAATTTTATTGGGAGAACTCTACCTCATAATAGACCAACAATTAACTCAAGTCGGATTAGTTAGAGTTGATGAATTTCTTAAAAATCTGTCGGTAATGATAAAAAAAAGGCCAAAATTTGATTTGCTCAAGGTCCTATATTTTTATGTCTTAAGAATAGATTTTGGGTTATGATTGAAAAACTTAAAAAGAGGTTAGCTTATATATATAATAAATTGTTTATTCTTATGAATGATTATTAGTTCTCCACTTGCACAAGTTGTTTGCTTATGTGGATTTTCATGTTTCTCAGCTGTTAAATAAGCTCTACTTTCGATAATTACCTTAAATCTATCAACTTTATTCTTATTTTCTTTTATACAGAAGTCCGATTAAAAATTTAAATACAAAATTTTACAGTTTTAATCAATAAATATTATTACTATCATTCTTAATTATTTATTCACTGATTACCCTTTTATTTTATTCATATTGTAATTGAATTATAAGGATGAAGAGCTAAATCAACATGACATTATCAATAAGAATTCTTTGCCACTCAAATAATTATAGAAAATTTAATTAATTAAGAGAACATATAGATTTAATTTAAATATAGAAAGCAAGCATTGTACATTTCCAATAATGCTCTCTCTATAGTGGGCAAAGGGGGGAGAGAGAAAGGATTGTCTCTCATGAAATGGCTACAGCAATTTAGGGGAGCATGTGCTTCCTCTTTTGCACTTGAAAATCATTTGTTACCCATCACAAAAGATTCCCTTTAACTACAACATCCATCATTTCTAAATGTTTTTCTATGTTAAAAGATTTTCTTATATTTTGGGCAATGGCCACCCACATCCATGCATGTCTTCTTCTTGATGCAAGTTACCAATTAAAACATTTGTTTTTCTGTTTTATCTTCAAGATTTTCCACCACTTACCATATATGTTGATGTGGACAAAGCAACCCTTAATTACAAGTTTTTTTTTTTTTTTCAAAAAGGAAAAAATTCTTAACCCAATTCTTTTTCGCCTTTGATCGTAATTATAGAAAACACTATCTGTGCCACCATTTTTTTTTTTATCATTTTTTATCCAACTTATATTAAAATATTTGTATTTTATTAGTTCATCTGGTTGTATTACTCCATCTACATTTATATTAAATATTTGTATTTTATCAGTTCATTTTTTTGTATTGCTTAATTAATTTACATTAGTATGTTAGTATTTTAATGCATATGATACAAAAGTGATACAAAATAAGTTAGGTTATGTAATATTAATGAGAATTAAATTTGTAACATTATTAATTAATTAATTTTAGACTTCCCTTTAATGATTTTCTTTCTGCCTTTTCTTTTACATTTGGTGTTCACATGCCTATGAACAGGGTGCGGAATTTAGAACTTCCAACTTGGGGGGCGGAATTTGGCGCCATTAATTACTATTAAGTAAATCATAATCCAATATCTAATTTTAGCTCAAAATATGTTAATTCTTTTGAGCAAAGAGAAGTATTATCAATACTTTCTTATATTATTTCCATCATATACTATCATTGTAAAAATGACATGTAGAAATTGTATAAATACATGTTGGTATCACTCTTCTTGAATAAAAGGAAAAAGGTTTTGTTTATAAATACGAAAATAAATATAAAAATTGTATATATCACACAATTAATCGGATAGTAGTTAATACTAAGTGATAATTATTTCAAAAGAAAATAATGCGAGTATCTTTGTTTGCAAATTTCTTTTTATATAGGATATACTTGAGCAAATTTCTTAAAGATTGAAAAGTAAATTGGAAAAATTCCTTGTTAAGCAAGTAAATTGAAAAAAAAGAAGTTACTTTAATTGTTACTTCATGGAAAGAGCTAACAACATAGACAAAAGTAACTAAAATAAAATAAATTTTATTAATAATTAAGAACAACTTAATTTAGCCATTTTCTAACAACAACAAACTAAACTCCCTTTTCTTTATAGGAAATTTTTTCTTTTATTTCTAATTTTACAAACTCAAACAATATTATATATATGAGAAGTGTAGTTAAGAAAAAGACTCCACCACGTCAAAAATCAGAATTAAACAGTAGCAACAGCCTTCATGGCTTCAAATCTGGGCTCTTTAGCCTGGAATTTGAGTGCAGCATAGAGCTTCATGTAGTCCTCAAATACAAATTTGGGATAAACTTGTTTCTTATCCTCTGCTTCTTTCTCAACCAAAGCTGGCGCTGGATATATAACAGCATCACCTCCAGGGTTATAAAAGGAAGCTATTGACATCCTGGTTCCATCAGTTTGAGCAACTACTCTGTGCTCCACACTCTTGTACTTCCCATTAGTAATTACCTGCATCATTAATTGTGAAATTAATTAGAGAATAATCATGGGTAATTAATTAGAGAATAATCATGTGGGTAATTAAACAATTATAGTATTATACCTCAAGTTGGTCCCCAAGATTGACAACAATGGAGTGGTGCATAGGGGGAACATCAACCCATTGGCCATCTTTGAGAAGCTGAAGGCCACTGACTTTATCATCTTGGAATAGCAAGATGATCCCTCCAGCATCTGTATGTGCCCTTAGTCCCTTAATCAGCTCTGGCTTTGGGCATGGTGGATAGTTGCTCACCTTGGTCCCAAAGGTTGGACCATTTGTCCCATAAAACACCTTTTTCAGGTACCCTTTTTCCAGTCCAAGATTCTCACATAACACATCCAGAAGTTCCTCTGCCAATTTCTCTATCTTCCCTGCAAATTCCTTCATCACTTTCCTGCATATAGATTTTGGTTGCTTGGTCAGTGAAATTTTGATAAATAATTCCACATGATACTAATTATACATTTTTTTTTTTCTATCAGTTAATGTATTCTTTAATTAAGAAAAATTGAATTTCTTTAACAGAGTGATGGGTGGGTCCAAAATGGCACATGAAGATGCCCAAATTTGAGGCAAACTTGGTTATTTATATGAAGTTATATACCTGTATTCATCATCGAGATCGGGAATTTCAGCAATATTTGACTGAGGAGAATGGCGAAGGAAGAAGGTACTTTCCCAATCCAAGTCTTTGATCTCAGTCTGGACAGCCTCCAGCCCTTTGCTAGCTACCATTTCTTTGAATCTCTGCTCCATGCATTTCCTATAATGTTCCTTTGTCAATCTCTCCACTTTGTCCATAAATTCTGGTTCAATTCCATGGTTTAGCAGCTGAAATTTTAGGGAGCAAAACAAACACACAAATTAATATTAGATTTCATTGTAATGAGAATGCTGCTGATAAAGAATTTTTTAAATTCTATTTTTAGAACTAGGTGTATGTTAAAATACCTCAAAGAAACCCCAATTTTCACAGGCATCCTTGATCTTAGCCAAAGTGGCAGCTCTCTCCTCACCGTTGAGCTTCTCCAAGTTGATTACTGGAAACTCCATATTTCTTCTGTCTCCCTAAGCTTCTTTTTCTCTCTTCGAAGTTTGTAAGTAATGGCTTTGTTGCTTCTTGAAACAAACCTGACGCAGTAGCATGGGTATATATAGAGGCCAGAAGAAGAGTGACGACAAATGCATAAATAATAATTATCACAATTATAATTAATGATTATTATTGTGGATTATGAATAATATAGAAAAGTAAAATCCCAAATGCAAGTAAGCATTAGGCTTTCTCTGGTCGGCAAAAGTGGGCTGTCCTCTCTCTCTCTCTCTC
>CATIWF010191725.1:0-23252 GCA_949630135.1 Balakata baccata
AGATCAAGGAATAAAAAATTATAAGAAATGTAGACCGAAAATGTAAGTATTTTATTTTAACTCTTTTCTATTGTTATTGTTTTTTAACTGACTCAAATCTATTCGTTTAGTTTGTAATCATATCCCGTAATGTGGATTTGCACTAAATAAATTATAAAAAAAAATATATTCTCTTAAAAATGTTTCATATATACCCAAAATTTAAAATAAGAAAAACTTTAATTATCATTTCATCTCACTTTTTTGGGACAGATTAAAATATATTTTATCTATAGAAAAAATTATTATTTATCTCATATAATATAATATAATACATTTATATTTTTGAAAATTATACGATAATATTATACTAATACTCCATGAAATTTAATATATTGTACTAGTATCCCTCTAAATAAAAGATAATATTCTTCTAACTAATGGTAAATATATTAAAATTTAACAAAAAAAACTATATAATTTAACAAAAATAAAATAGAAGAGATAAATTATATATTTTTTAAACCTAAAAAAAATACTACTGTATTATATCAAACCGCAGAAATAAAAAATAATTTTACCTTTTATCTATTGTATGTATATGGTTTTTCAATAAAACTCAGGAATAGAATTGCTGTTTTTTTGTTTTAATTTTTATACGTATAGAGAGAGAGAGAATTTATTGTTTCCACAATCTAAAAAGCCCATTATCCATAGTTCCGTACGGTTGTTTGCAACATCTATTTTACTGAAACTTGGTATTAATTAACGAGTTTTTTACACGTATCCTTTAATTAGTTTATGAAATTACCGCAATAACTGCAATTCAAAAGTGAACCCATTCTCTCCAAACCAACAGATTTGTATTCTCAAAACGCCTCTTTGCAATTTCTGATAATGATTAGCCATTACTAAATTTAAGAGATTTGAGTGCTAGAATTAAGGGATCAATTCTGAATTTGATTGAAATAAACTTATCATAACGGCCATTAACGAATAAAAAAATCATAATGTTGTTATGAGAAACGTTTGTTCATCAAAGTCAAATCTTTATATTTTACTAAATTTCTGATATTCATAACCTTAGAAAATAAGACAAGATAAGTAACTACTCAAACACAAATATTGAAAGGTAATATCTTATATTTTTTCTTTCTACGAGTTTCATATACCTGACATGAATATAATAAAGACTTCAATATGAATATAAATTTATTATATTTAATGTTTTTCGTGCTATAAATTATGGTTTAGTATCAAAAGATGAACACAAAGACGTGATGAATACATTGTTTTTTTAACATATAATATTATAATATTTTTTACATGAAATTTCATGTTTATGTCTTACATTGAACAAGTTCCTGAATTCCCTTCTCAATCTCTCTGGCCGCCTCCTTTCATCAAATTGTTCAAGCAATTCAACACCTAGATTTACCAAACCTCAAGCAAAATACCCCATTATGATTATTGATGGCATAAGCCATACATAGCTCTGTATTGGTCATAGTTCATTTATTTATTTTATCTAGTTTGCTCCGTCAATTCAATTTTTTTGGATCACATTGTTAGGATAGCATTTAGAAAAAATGTTACCTCCTGGTCCAATGCTATATCACCATCGCTATGCATTTAAATGTTATATTGTCATATCACCATTAATATTAATATTGATGTCCAATGCTATATCACCATCACTATGCATTTAAATGTTATATTGTCATATCACCATTAATATTAATATTGATATGTCATCGCATCATATCAACATTGAATGTCAAAAATAAAGAGTAAATATAAATTAAAAATATTCGGACTAAAAATTTATTTTAAAAAGATAAAAGGTAAAACGACATAAATTGTGTAGCCATATATGTCATATTCTATTACTGATCAATCAATTGGATAAGTTGTTGTAAATGAGCATAAAATGCACTGAACAATTAAGAAACTGTTCGATTGCAAGCTTGAAATCCTAGTCTTCAGGAATCAGTTAAAAGTTTTTCCCTTACTGCTTGATGAAATAATAAAATACGGACTCGCAGTCTCTCTGCAGAGGTTTGTTGATCGCATCTGATCGTATTCTTTCGAAAATGGCCATCTCTCCAGACCCCAACTACCTTCTCCTTCTCTCAACAATAATTCTCCTCCTTGTCTCCGTCGCCACCGCCACTCCTAAACCAGAAGATCTCGTCGCCGAACTTCTCTCCCTGCAATCCAAATCACAATCAGGCGTAATCCACTTGGACGACCATTCCATCTCTCGCTTCCTCACCTCCACCAAACCTCCACGCCCCTACTCTCTTCTCGTCTTCTTCGACGCCGACCATATCCACCACAAGATCAAAGACCTCCACCGTGAGTTCTCTATCCTCGCTTCTTCATTCATTGCCAACAACCCCAACAAATCCTCCACATCTCACGCTAAACTCTTCTTCTGCGACATCGAGCTCAAAGAATCCAAATCCTCTTTCACTCTCTTCGGCGTCAACGCCCTTCCCCACATTCGCCTCGTCGGCCCCAATGTCGGAAACCCTAAAGAATCCGACGCCATGAATCCTCGCGATTTCCCTGGAATGGCCGAATCAATGTCCAATTTCGTCGAGTCGAGAACCAAACTCTGGGTTGGACCCATCCATCGTCCCCCGATTCTATCAAAGAACCAAGTGGCTTTTGCGATCACGGTTTTCTTAATCTGGCTGCCGTTTATGATGAAGAACATATTAAGCGGGCAAACATTGCTGCACGACCCAAAAGCCTGGCTGGGCGGGGCTGTATTGGTTTACTTCTTCAGCGTATCAGGCGTTATGTACAACATAATCCGTAAGGTGCCGATGTTTTTGGTAGATGGGAACAAGATGATTCTGTTTTACGAGGGATCAGGGATGCAGCTGGGAGCAGAGGGATTCGCCATTGGGTTCTTGTACACGATCGTTGGGGTGTTGTTGGCATTGGTTACTCATGTTGCTGTAATGGCGAAGGATGTGAGACTACAGAGATTGATTGTGGGGATTTCACTTGTGATTTCGTTTTGGGCTGTGAATAAGGTTATCTACTTGGACAGTTTGAAAACTGGCTATGGCGTTCATACCTTCTGGCCTTCCAGTTGGAAGTGATTAATCATGAATTTTTTTTTTTTTTTAAAAACATTTTTTATTTAGTGAAATTAATATAATTCAATTTTATTAGCGTGAGCATTTCTACTTGTAAAGAAGATTATATGCTTACAGGATTTTAATCTGCAATGATGATCCCAGCATTTTGTGTCGCTGATAATTTCAAGTACATATATATCAATTCAGTAATATTTTGTTTATTTTGATTATATACTGGAGATTTTAATTCAAAATTTTGAACTTTTAGACACTATAAATATTATTATTATCAAATTAAAGTTTATTTATGTAAAATATTAAATATAATTAATGGATTGAATATTAATGATCAGAAAAAATTAATTTTCCATATAACTAACTCCACATCATGAATCTAATCGGGGATACTCTGTTAATTTCATTATATTTTCGTGCAAAAATAATTTTTTAAATTTTTTTCTATAAAAATCACTAAATTTTATTATTTTTTTTCTCTAAAAATCATTTCTAACAATTTCTTTTAATATGGACAACGATATTATATTATAATTCTTTGAATTTATTGAGATAGTATATACGTAAATGATGACATGATATTACATGTCAGTATTTCCGATGGCACATCATTCACAATTCAGTGAAAAAATTACAGTAAATAATTTTTATAGGAAAAAAAAATGAAATTTAATAATTTTAATAATTCAAATTATTGAATAGTTGAAATTTTATTGTTCTAAACAAGAAGAATCATTAATCAATGAGTAATTGATTTAAATATCGAGGTTTTCTCCATATATTCAATGTCTTAAATTAAATATATATATAAGCCAGAAGAACGATCATTTCTCTTGAAAAAAAAAATTTCCTGAACTGTTCTTTTTACTGAGATTATCAGTCTTAACAACAGTGCTAATTAACTCACTGAATTCTATATATATATATATATATATAGGAGAATTATATATTTGTGGACCCAAAAATTCATTTTTTTTCTAAAGGAAAAGAAAAGGAGAAGTAATTATTCAAAGCCGTATCAGAAACTTAAACTAAGTATTTTTAAATATAGAGGGTATAAATTTTTTTTTACAAATCCAATATACTCTTCATTTTACAAGTTCAATATAAAAATTTAAATATAGAGAACATTTTCCTATTTTACTCTTTATTTCACTTTACCTCATAAAATTAATATTTATTAAAAAAAGTAAAAGATTTTTTATTGTGAAAAAATAAAATTATTTTAAAGAAATATATTAATAAAAAAAGAGAACATGCATATAAAATTGATATGCATTTATTACAATTTAAATTGAGAGTGAAGTTTTATTTTTTAGATATAGATAATGAAATTCACTATTTTTTCTAAATTTTAAAGATAGAAAGTCTATTAGAGATTTTTTTATAGATTTACTTTTTAAAATAAAGAACATGACCCAAATAAATTAGTTTTTTTTCTTTCATAGTCGATGCATATATCTAATTAAGAAGAATAAATATTTTTAAAGAAAAATTAAATTAATTAGAATTTAAAAGGAAAAAGAAAAAGAAATGGAGAAATTAGGATGAAGGGAATTAATTAAAGCCAGGTGACAGTGCGTAAGCAACTAAAAACATGCATGAAGGGCACGTAGAAGTGATAAAAATGACCACGTGTAAAATTCTCCACGCACATTAATATTATAAACAAACTCTCCCTGTCGATCCAAAAAAAAACAAACTCTCCCTGAATCTTAGTTTCATTCATAATATTGCTATCTATCTTCTGAATAAAAATGGCATCAAATCTCAGCCCAGCATTTGCATACACCATTTTGTACGTGAAGGACGTAGCCAAGTCTGTTGATTTCTACGCTCGAGCATTTGGGTATCATGTTCGTCGCTTAGACGACTCTCATCGGTTAGTTAATTCTAAACTGCTATACTTTAATTCCTGTATATGAAAGATTTTGTATTAATAATTGTTGATGAAAATGATAGATGGGGAGAGCTGGACAGTGGACCCACTACACTAGCTTTCACTCCCATACATCAACATGAGACTGATGATCGGACCGGTGAAGTCCTTCCTTCCCACAGTGGCCGCCGCCGACCGCCCCTTGAAGTTTGCTTGGCCTATGCCGACGTAGATGCTGCTTATAAGGTTTATTTATTGTTATCTTTTTCCGATTACTGGGTTAATCTTTAAATTTTTTTTTTTTTTTAAAGTGCCAAACTTTGGATTCGAACTCGAAATTTACAAACTCGAAAACTTGTAGTCACAGTCACACGATTAAGATAAAGCACATATTGGTTGATTTTGTTTTCGAAATTATATTTTCATGTAATGCAAGTCTCAAGTTATATCGTTCTTTTAATTAGTATTGAAAAACTTTGATATAATTTCAAAGTTTACTTAATTTGAACAGAGGGCAGTGGAGAATGGGGCAGTGGCAGTGAGCCAGCCAGAGGACAAAGAATGGGGACAAAGAGTGGGATACGTGCGTGATATCGATGGGATTGTGGTGAGAATGGGAAGCTATGTGTCCAAACCTGCCAAGCAAGACTGATTTCATTTACAAAAATAGAGTAATTAATAAGCTTCAGTAGAATAAATTGTAAAAGTTTTTATCCCAATCCCTCTACATAGTTGAGGATATGCTGATTGAAACTTATTGTGATGGTCTTTTTCATGAACACGCTTTGCTTATGAATGCTGATGAACAGGTGAAGCTAAATAAATGAAAGGCAGGCAGAAAAAATATGTACTTTCTTTATCATCATCATTTCTGCAGGCTAAATAATTAGGGTGTTTAATCTTACATATGGCTACCAGAGTAAAGAATCTGGCAAGAATTTATGTCGACGATGAACAATACTAGCTTCTTTCTGTTGAGCTGTAGGGTTGCTCATCAGTGGTAGATCGTTCAAGAATCTATCAAAGTTTAAACTCATTCAAGTAATTCAATGTATTCTTTCAAAGCATTTTTAGATTTTATTCCCGAGATTAATCATTTAACTGAAGTCTGATTAAAAAGGGTGGCTTAAATTATATATGAAAACCAAGGAACACTAATATTTATCACAAAGTAATAAAGTTGAAGCATCAGCTTGAAAAGGAGGAGGAGAAAAGGAGTTAGAAACAGCTTCTATCTTGAATTTGATTACACACAGAAGAGGAAAAAAAAAATCGAGGTTCCTATTTGACAAATTATTTCTTTTTCTCTTTCTTTTTGTTAGATTAATATATTAATGATCTACAATTTAACTTTCTTTAATTTTATAAATTAATGATTTTAAGACAATTCATGTGGAGCATATTGCACCTTCAGTCAACTAAATTTAAGGGTATCTGAAGTATCGAACACAGGCATAAACTTAGATGAGCTTTGAGATGAACGCTGACCAAAATATCTTCAAAGTATAGATAATTTTTTTTTTTTCTTTTTTCGAGCCATACAAGTTATAACAATGATCATTACATAGCAAAGGGTTAATGAACAGATATAGAAGCAAAAATCCAAATTGTGTTCTGCAACTATAAAACTCACCCTGTGATCAACTCCCTCCACCCCACCATAACAAATTAAGACATTTCTAGGTACACAACCTTGCAGAAGAAACATAGCCAAAGATCACAACATTTCTTGAGATTTTCTCACGCATCGGCCAACTTTTTTCTTGAACTCATCTCTCCTTTCTCTCCATTCCTTCTGCATAAGGGGGGGCACAAGTCAAGTTTAGGTGAAAAACAGCCATTTTAGGTTTACTGCTATTCTTTTTTTATGACTAAATGAAAGATACAAAACAACTATGCAAACTCCTTTTGGCCAAACAACTAAGCAATCAATCTGTTACTTAGAAAATTAACCAGTTTAGCAATGCATGACGAACGGGCAATGTCCAAAACTCAAATCACCATGTGAACATGTTCAGCAGCACTTCAACTATGTATGTAACCCAGTCATTTCCCTCAAAACCATTATATTCTCTGATATCTGCTGGTATATTTGTGTTCATTTATTTAAGTTCCAAATCTGATAGTTATTTTTTATTCTTTTTCCATCTGCTGTATTCCATTTGTCGCAAGTGGAACAATGGTAAGAACAACATATTGTAGCATTCAAACATCAAATTTTGTTCTGTAACTTAACTCCAGAAAGGTCACAATGACACTAACTCGAGTTGAGATTTGAGAACAATAAATACCAGCCCACTTTATCTGTTTGCACAAGGACTAGCGAAATTAAATTTCCAGATTTATCTACCTAAAAAGCTAATAAATGTAATGCAGAGAGTAATGAGATATAAATTTAGCAAAAGGACATACAATTCCCAATTACAACAAGCAACAATCCGCAAACATTGTGCAGCTAAAAAACCACATCGTATTTACCAATGGCACATGTAATCCATTCAATAGAAGCTTCAATAATTAGCCAATATGCAGAAAGTATTAACATGCAAGTGAGAGCAAAAATATAATGAAACCCTCAAGACTGAAGTGCCAAAGTATATAGGAATCATGACAAGAAAGCAAAAATCACTTACTGCAGCTTCAACATTTGCCGGAGATTCATCATTAGGACTGGAAAGCATCGATATAATACTCAAAACTATGCTTTCAACCTGCAGAAAATAAAGTCATGCATCAGTGAATAACAAATTATAGTCAAAAACAGAAAATTTTATTATGATCCACTTTGAAGAACTAAAATTTAAAAGGCAACATTGAAAGCTAAAATCGAGAGGAAAAATATAACTGGGTGTAATTAATGCACCTCATGTAAACAGAAAATTTTATTATGATCCACTTTGAAGAACTAAAATTTAAAAGGCAACATTGAAAGCTAAAATCGAAAAGGAAAAATATAACTGGGTGTAATTAATGCATCTCATGGAATATCTACACTTTGAACAATAAACCTTTCAATAGGCACCAACCTATTCTTGACTTATGTAGCATGGACACGAACACTGGAAAATGACATTTGTAAAAAAATATAAGATACGGACACGTGAACAAAACGTGTAAATATTAAAAATATATGGGCAAATTTACAAATAATTAAATTTAAAATATAATTGCAAATTATTATTTTTATATAAAACCATACAAAAATGACATTTAGTCAAATATATTGAGTAATAATTGGTGTTACACAGAAATTTTAGATTTTTTGGAAGGAAAAAACGCATTCTTAACTTAAAAAAATATATTTCTAATTTTTAGAAAATTACAAAATGTATCCCGGACGTTTCATATTGGTGCTGGAAACATGTCGGAATCGCGACACGCTATGCAGTTGAAGTGTCTGTGCTTCATAGTTCTTGACAAAAATAAAAATAATTATAAGAATTTCCTTATAATCACTCCGGGGACCAGACAATCAGGAAAAAAGCCTGATAATATAATTACTTCATACTTTCACTTGTAACCGTAGAGACTAATAGTTCTTTGCTACCTATTTTGATCCTTTGATAACGGTAATGAGAAAATTCTTATGTGATATGCAATTGATGGATTATGGCAATTTACAAACCAAGACATAAGAATAAACAAAATAAAAAAATGAGAAGAATTTCTATTAATATTTCACATCTATGTTTTCTTGGACGATAGAGAACGCCATACACAAGATATCAATATTCACCTTTCAAGCATTTCACCATGGCCCTATACTCTGGAGTCTCCTTTAAGAATTCATTTTAAGAAACAATGGATGCAAATAGCTTAGATACAATAATAACAAGCATCTCCTAGCAGCATAAAATTTTTCCATGGACATTGCATCTTACATATTCACATCCACGCTTATTCAACAAGCCAAGTTTGTAATCAAGCTAACTCCTTGGGTTCAGTAGCCTGATTTATGACCTCAAATATCCAAAAATGTGAGCATAAAACACTCAGGACATGTCCGTTCCACAATAGGGAAAAAAAGGAGGAGCATTTTCCTCTTCCTTTAGCTGGGTTATAAATTATCTTCCATATTGCTTTAAACCTTAATTCTTAGATAAGACCAGCTCTCAATTCAAACTAGTCAACTATTTTGATCTACAATAAGCATGAAGAAATGCAAATTACCATGAACCAACGCTGATCAAGACAATTAGCTGTAATTTGTCAAACTGATTAACTCATTTCTCACCAAGTCAAATCATGATCCAATTGACCCCAACCAGTTAAAGCAAAAAAAAATTACCCATTTTCCTCGTTCCAAAAAGAAAACAAACACAATAAATCCTCTCTCAAGATTTTGATTAAAAGGTAAGTAAGACTCTTACCAAGAATAATTAAACAGATCAAATCTTGCTTTTCACCATTTTAGCAAATAAAAAATCTAAAGAGGTCACTTTTCCTTAATATCTCATATGCATGAGTTTCCAATTTTTTCCCCTTCATCTTCCCCTCTCTATTGAGGAATTATCCATCAGCTCTTTGTTCTGCAGAACTGCCAATGCCACTCATTTGTTATTGTCAGTTTGCTTTGAATGCTTGACTATGCAGTGCCATTTTACTAAATTGATTGAGGATGACAACAGTGGTATTTGTAAATGACAATGTAATCCTCCGATCAAGCTACGAGCATGAGTTTTAGTTAGTTAAGGTTAAACTTCCCGAATTTCATTATAGGAATAATTTTAAAAAATTCCCATAGTAAAGGGCCATTCGCAATGACAGTCCTCACAATCAGAAATTATAATTGAAACCCTCAATTAAACATTTTAGTTGATAATTGACACAGTTTTCTAATTCAAAAGAATACTTTCAGGGTTTAAAAAGTAATTAGATAACACTAAATTTTTTAATCTAATTACTATGTGTAATATCTGTTGCCTATAAAATTTAACTTATGAAATTATTATACTCATTGTCGACTTTCCTTAAGCACCACATCTGCAGGATTCATGGATAAAATATAAGTAAACTGAGAGAGAGAAACTTGTGGTTCAAAGAGAAATTCTTAAGATGTTAAGGTTCAAATTCTGACATATAAACACTAGGACCTTATTTCAAACTAACCCTTACAATGACTAGTTTCTTTTCTTTTCTTTCTTTCTTTCATACCTTTTTTTTTTTTTTGAGTACTAATCCCTTATACTAATACAGTAAGAGCTATAAGTCTATAACTATTAAATATTCAATATATTGATTGTTTCACAACTACATATTCAATTGAATGTTAATTTTGAAAATTGAATATTTATTTTGAAAATACGTACAGAATATAATTTATGTCAAGCATTTGTATCAAATTTTATAATGTGCGGAAAATATTGATAAACAAACACAGAATTTCAATTCAGGATTCAATCTCTAATATGAGTACTATGCTTAAAATAGGTAGGATATTAGCACCATCCATTAAATGGTAGGTTTCGAATGTACTCTTTCAAGTTAGTCTTCACAACTCCAGAAAACAAGATACATAATGGAGACATTAATTGCGAGGAATCATGACATACCGTATGGACCGGCATCCAACGTTCACTTGCAAGCTCATAACCATTTGGATCATCTCCTGGTGGATGAAGAATTGATATGCAAACGCGCCCATCAGGGTACACTGCATTTCAAGAGCAACAAAAATCTATTTATTAGCATTAGAGCAAGAGCAGATACCCCATTTATGATTATTAAATTGAACAACCATTAGGATGCCATATCTCTGAGGTGAACTTTACTGTTGGCGGGCTATTTGGGTAATTGGAAGGAAAGCTCATGATGGCATTGAAAAATCCCCCTTCACTGCAATCAAAGCAGTTATCAAGAAAACATAACAGGTAAACATCATTTAAGACTATTCTTGATAGAAGTCTAGTTGATCAACAGAACATTGAAAAGGAAATCCAAATGAGAACATAATGGTGACAAGAACTTAAAATTTTCAATAATAATAATGAACAACTAATTACCAAAGCAATGTAAAAATCCATGATGCCATAAATTTAGGTCAAGTTACCATCTCTCAAAACTAAAAAGCACAAAAACATTGACAGAACATTTCAGAAAAACCAACGCTAAGTATCAAAATGCAAGCTTTAACTCTCAACTCCAATTAATCCTGCTTGTTAGCTAAAAAGAATCAATGTTGAAGAATGAAAATCTTGAAACTTTAACAGGTTCCAGCCAGTTCAACTGTTCTCAAACTCGTTAAAATAATCCAAGTTCCTCCATTTATCAGCAAAAAGACAGACCCGCAATGGAACACACAACAATAGTTCAAAAGATCACTAAAGTAGCAAACCCTCATGACACATCACAGTAAAACTACCCACTCTTAACAAAATCCCAGCTTAATCAATCAAATTTCATAATATGAAGAGTTTCACTCATATATATCATGAATCTCACTCTCTCCAGCTCCCTCCACCCGTCCCCCATTGCAATCCAATCAAACACAGTCATCCAGATTATCATCCATATCAAAAACCCTCCAAACCAAATCAACAATCTCTAAATCAAGAAACGAACTTCAAACCAATAAAATTTCAGAAAACAACACGTACTAAAGAGTATCAGGCGGTCCAATAATTGTAACGCTCCATTCAAAGATATTATTCTCATCCACCAACCCTGCGGAGAATCCATCCACAGGATTTTTACAAAGATCTGCACCCACCAAAACCCGATCAATTAAATCAAACCTCGATCCAAATACCACAAGAAAAAGAGAAGAAGAAAAACCAATATAACAAAGAAAAAGGCAAAAAAGAAACCGATTTTGAGATACCCTTAAGCTGTTTTTGGAGGAGGAGGCAGGCTTGAGATGCCATAAGAGAACCCACTTTAGATAGAGAAACGTTCTAGAGAGAGAAGAGGCACAAGAGAGGAATTAAGAAGCCGACACTTCCTCAACAATTTATAGATAGATAGGAGAACAGAAGAAGGTTCTGAATTTAGACAACAACTCTCTCCTCTACTTTTCCTCTGTCTGAGAGCTCACAGGTCATGTGTAAATGCGTACAGAAGCACATGAGCTAAGTTGGATTTAATAAATGATTATCCAATTGAATTTCGACACGTAGACATTTTGGGGTTAATTGGGCCTTGCCCATCAGTGAGCAATTGCTGAACTTCTAAAGAAACGACGTCGGGTTTAGCGGAGAGTACAATTGTCTAAGTAGGAAGGGACCCATGGAATTTACCATTTCTAATCTGTTTCCAGAAAAAGAGTGTTTCTGGGAATAAAATGCGCCTATGTAAAATTACAAGATTACCTAATGAAAAGGAAAATCACTTTATTTTATTTTTCTTGTATAATATTTTCGTACATTTGTTTTTAGAAGTAAAATAGAATGTTGTGATTTTCTTGGAGCCATTTGAATTTGAATCAGTTCATAACACATCAAATGTAAATTTCATCAATAATCATATGACAAAGTGTAACAACAATTTGCATTTGGTTCCTAGTTAAATCAGATATGGTCAGAATCCAAAGTACTTTTGAATACTATACAAATATACCTACATATATATACATATATAACAAAATTTAATGAAACATACATCTAATTGCAAATGCATTCAATTCACAATTTCACAATCTCAAAAAAAAAAAAAAAAATCACAACCTCAATTATTAGCGCAATCAAATTGTTCAGATTCGGACAAACTTTTCTTACATAAATGAGCATAGACACAAATATGACATCAGAGTACGTCAATCGGGCATCAGGATACCGATTGAGCAACAATAAAAAATGATAAAAATCACACGCTGACAAACAAAATTGATTGCAATCGTCCCATAGAAACATCTGGATCCAGAAGATGAAAGCTTCAATTTAAAATTTAGAAAATATTACATTACAATTCGTAAAAATTGCCCATTTCGATACCCATTTACTAACCCTACAAAGATACAAACAAAAGAAAAAACCTTAATCATCACCGGCTAACAAACAAACAAACCACCGGTTCAAGAGCTAGTAAACTTCGTCACCGCCTTAGTACCCTCAGACACGGCGTGCTTGGCTAGTTCCCCAGGCAACACCAATCTCACAGCAGTCTGAATCTCCCTTGAGGTAATAGTAGGCTTCTTGTTGTACCTCGCTAACCTTGAGGCTTCCTGTGCAAGCTTCTCGAATATGTCGTTGATGAAGGAATTCATAATTCCCATAGCCTTGCTGGAGATCCCGATGTCCGGATGGACCTGTTTCAGAACCTTAAAGATGTAGATCTTGTAGGTCTCTGTGCTCTTCTTAACTCTCTTCTTCTTCTTGTCTCCGGCAGCCGCGCCTCCTTCCTTTGGCAGCTTCTTTCCTGCCTTTGGCTTCTTCTCCGCTGGGGCTTTCTCCGCCACTGTCTTTTTCTCCTCCGCTGGCTTCTTCTCTGCCGGTTTCTTCTCTGCCTTTGGTGCCATTTCTTAGTGAGAGAAAGCTAGGGTTTCGATTCTAGCACTGTAGAGAGAAGGATAAGGGAAAGTAATAAGAGATATTTTTAAAATGAGATAGTTTCGCTAGTTTGTGGATGTTGTTTATATAAAAAGCTGAGACGCAATACTATTGGTTGATAGACTTTCACGCGGATAGCTGACTTGGAGACCTTGCTCCGTCAGATTTGGTCTGGAATTTTTTGTTATCGACGGTCCATTTCTTTGAGCAGATGGATTGTATTGGTTTGCGTGAGATTTAAAGTGGATCAATGACGTGGCACGTAATAAGCGTTGATGAAGTATGGAAATCGACGGTAGATGAATGCTTTGAGAAATTAAAGAGATTAATAGCGGATGCAGTCACCCGGCGAAATTTTAAAATGGAGAAAAATATATTTTGAAATTGTGAATTTAATATAAGAATTAATTAAGTTAAAATATCTTATTAATAATTTTGTCTCATACTAAAATTTTTTTGCATTAGAATACATATACTAACATTTTCTTATCAAATATATTGTCCGGTGAAAATACGCGGTGGTGCTAATCTTATGTGTCATTTTATTTCTAACGTGACTATTGAAAACTATGTATGTATAACTCAACAAATTTTATTCTAACCAGCTAAAATTTACTGTTTTGTTTAGCACTTATTATAGACTAATTTTTATTTCCTTAATCGTCTTCTTCCACTGGAAGAGGGTTTGCCATTGCTTCTTACCCACATCACCTTCTTCATCTTCATAATTTTTACAGTTTGAAAAAAATGTAGAAAATCGACAAACACAATTCTAATTTAAATATGCTTCAAGGTTTCTTATCTTTCTTTCTATCTCTTAAACTTCTCTCTTCTCCATTCTATCTTTCTTAAATTCTCCATCCCATTGCTCATCAACATCCCCTTTTCTTTCACTCTTGAATTTTTCAAAGCAACCAAACTTAAACAATGAATGATTTTAAAAGTGTAAAACGAGATTGGCAGCAAAAACTTACTTGTTGAGTATGATCTGAAATATTTTCAATGCTTCAATATAGTGACTTTGATTTCACGGTACGAACGTCTCTTGATTCTCTTAAATACAATAGGAGAAACATAATTTAGAGAGGAAAAGCAAAAAAAGAAAAACATTGTTTTCTTCTATTAATTTATGTAGATTATTAGGAAGTTATTTGATGTTTAATAACTTCCATTTATATATCATTTAACTTGGGTTTTGAGTTGGATCAAATCCACATGGACGGCCAAAAACCATGAAACCCAATATCTCTTGCTCGTCTATAGTGGACTTAGCTCATCAAAAAAATGTTATCCCAATATTTCAAATTTAGATAGAAAATTATTCATATAGACGAATGGATCATGCAACCTGAAGTACACAAATGGTATAAGCTCCAATACAAACCTAATCATAGGCCATATAAGAGGACATCAATCCAATAATGTAATTACTTCTGATAATGTGCTTGTTTACTCCAAGTATTTTTCTTAATACACATGATCGAGTATCATTCAATTCCTCAAAAATTTATACTCAGATCACTCTTTGAATTACTTTGTACTTTAAGTTATTTCAGCTTTATCAAGCAAAATAACTCTGATCGATGAATACAAGTAACGAGTGTATAAACAAAAATACTCTTTCTTTCACCCTTATACGAATCATATCTGAATCAACTTGTTTTTCTAAGAGCGTTCCATTAAGTCGAATCATCTCATGACTATTGGATATATCCTAAGATAGCCAACATTAATCAATCACGTCATAATATAGTCAAAAGTCACAAAGGGTAATTATATAAATGAAATCCATATTTAGGATTTCTAGGACTCACTTAGCAAAGAAACAAGGATTCATTCTTTCGCTTCCTTATAGGTCGTATTGCACATGTAATATGAAGTGTATGCTATGATGAAGCAACTCTTTCCTTTTCGAAGATGAAAGAGTGTATGTCTCGCTCTTAATTATAAAATAAATAACACTATATAAGTCTTAATCTTATTACTCTTAAAGTGTCAAACCTGAAACTTTTGTCTACACATTCAATAATATTAAATAACAAGTTTTACACTCAGCTTTCTCTAAATAGATACATGAATGGTGGGGAAGTCATTCATATCGATTCTTATATATATTTGAAGAATCTCATCTTGATCCTCATCAAAGAGACTTTTTTATTTAATAGTGTGACTAAATCCGCTCCTACTGCGTCTTAATCATCCAAATTTTGGTCTCATATCTACTCACTCAACAGCGCTAGAGACGATTACTCATATGAGAGAGTCAATCTTAGTCTATCAACATACTTCATCAAATTGTGCTAATTGACATTTACAACATATTCATGTAATGTAAATAACTATAAAACTAGCGAATCATGAGAAATACACTCCACATTATTACAAGTAAAATATAAGTGGTTTGTCAACATATGTAAGTCGACTACATCCTACATAAGCCTAGGGATCTCACATGTCTAACAAATACATCCCTAACTATTGATTTGGTAAATGGATTTGCTACCATTTCACTCGTAGCAATGTATTTCAAGACCACTTCCTTTTATGTGATCAAATCTCTAACGCAGCGATATTTAATATGGATATGTTTAGTTTTTTTAATGATATTTCGGATCCTTAACACATGTTAATGCAGCCATACTGTCACAATAAATTGTCATAAGTTCATATGCTGACTTAAATAATTTTATGTATTACCAAAACATTTTTTACCAAACTGTCTTTTGTATAGCTGAGGAGCACGCCACATATTCAGCTTCCACTCTTGAGAAAACCATACAAGATTACTTCTTGCTACTATATGAAATTACATAATCATTTAGTAATAATGCATATCCATAAGTCAATTTGCACTGTTTAAGATTGTTTCCCCAATCAGCATCTATATTACTAACTTAACACAAATTCTTACTTTAGTACCACATAATATAGTCTGAAGTTCTTATTAGATATCTCAATATCTTTTAGACTGTCATCCAGTATTTTGGACCCAGATTAAATCAAAATTTGCTCATTACCCTAAAGGCATAGCAAATTTCTGAATGCATGCACACACTACATGCATTAAACTACCAACAGCGCAGAAGAAACTATACTTTGGACATTAATTCGTTTTCATTAGGTGTCTTGGGACACATATCAAGACTGAAAGCTTAGATTCCCTTTGGTTATCCACCGGCTTGTAATCATACATATGATACTACTCTAACATTTTTTTAATGTAAGTCTCTTAAGATAACCCCAGAAGTCTTTTCGAGTGATCCCTAAAGATCTTAACAACAAGCACATAACTAGCTTCACCCTTATCTTTCAATTCGAAGTTCGATGATAACCATTTCTTGGTAACATTTATTAACTTCTTATCATTTCTAGCTATCAATATGTCATTGACATATAAGGACAGAATTATGAAATCACTGTTTGAATATTTAATATACGCGCAATGGTCTTCCTTTATCCTCATGAACCATCCTTTAACACGGTTTGATGAAATTTGATGTTTCATTATCTTAACGCTTGCTTAAAACCATAAATGGATCTTTAAGTCAGCAAATTTTGCGCTCTTGTCCTTTTAGCTCAAAGCTTAAATGCTGATCCATATAGATCTCTTCATCTAGTTCTCTATTTTAGCAAAATTAGTCTTAACGTCCATTTGGTATAATTCTAAGTCCACCCACGCCATAATAGCGATAATGAGGCAAACTGATACAAACCTGACAACATGTGAGAATGTATCTTCATAGTCAATTCCCTCTAGCTTTGCGTGGCCTTTGGCTACTAATCAAGCTTTATATCTTTAAATTGTCTCTTTCACCTTACGTTTAATTTTTTAAGAAACTATTTATTCTCAATGGTCTTACAACCTGGCAGTAAATCAACCAAATTCCAAATTCAGTTAGATTTTATCGAATTCATTTCCACTTTCATAGCTTTAACTCATTCCTTAGCTTTAGGAGCTTTAGGACTAGAAAAAGCCTATTGTATTATTTTGAGCTCTTAATTATCTGGAGCAATCATAAAAGTTTCCCCCTCAATCTCAGTATCGACAATAGAGAATTCTTTTACGATTACTTCGTCGAGGTTGAGATTGCTCATGATATTGCTCTATAAGAACACAATCATGCAACTTTCACTTCTACTTGCTTCAGGAGGAGCATGATATTATATATCAACTTGCTCTATTGGAGCTAATGCAACCATAATTGTGCTCCCACTAGACTCAGTATCTTCCATTTCATATAGTCAGAAAATCCTCATTTATCTCACCTCTTTCAAGAAAGTCCTCTTCTAAGAAAATAACATATCGTGACTCAATTTCTATTACCCTTCCATTTACATATTTCAAAAAAAAAAAAATACATATCATTTGGAGAATTCTAAGTATCTTTATATCTTATAAAGATATATTTCTTCCCTCTCGGACCAAGTTTTCCATATTCATAAGAAACATTTTGGATATAAGTAGCGCAACCCAATAGGCACATATTACTTAAGTCAGGCTTCTCGCCTTTCCATAAATCGTATGGGGTGGACGAAACATATTTTAATGGCACACGATTAAGTATGTAGGCCGCAGTCAGTAGCATATTTCCTCCAAAGAAATATGCAAATTAGTTTACGCCATTATTGACCTAATCATATCCAATAAGATTTTATTTCTCTTTTCTGCTACACTATTTCTTGGCGGAGTCAAAGGAATAGTTAACTATCTAGCTATACATTTATCATCACAATAAATTTTAAACTAGTCCAATAGATATTCACGTATTCAATTGGTCCTTAATACTTTAATATTTACATTTAATTGATTTTCAACCAATCTACTATAGCATATAAGGTAGTCTAATGCTTTAGACTTATGGAAGAATTAAATAAACATGACCGTATCTGGCAAATTTATCTATAAATGTGATGAAATAGTGAGAGATATATCTTGCTCTCACATTTATTGGTCCACAAATGTCATAATGCATAAGTTACACAGGAAATATGGCTCTTTTTTTGCTAAATGGTAATTTTATTATTTTTCCAGCTAGACAATGCTCACAAACAGGTAAATCTATATTTTCAAACATAACCTAAAAGATTAGTCTATGCTAATCTTTCTGAGCGATTTTGCCCAATGTATCATAATCTAGCATGCCACTTAATATCATTATTTAATAAAATATTACTGGAATTGTCAACAACAAATGCAGATTTACATAAATTTATAAAATAGTGTTCAACACTATAAGAACCAATTAACAAATATTCAAAGTCTTAATAAACATCATCCAAAAGTAATTACACACAATCATTATCAAATACAAATTTGAAACCAAGTCCCAGTAAAAAGCAATAACAATCATTAAATTTCGTCAAACTTCAAGAGCATAAAACTCATTATGGAGATTAAGAGTGTGACCTCCTCACAACATCAGCTTGAATCCTTTTTGAAATCCGACGAAATTTTTTAAAGGCATATCAGTCCCTCGCTATGTGATATATCCAATAAAGAACAGTTTCAGCCAATATCAAACAATTGCTAACATATAAGTCGGAGAAAATACAATACTTTTTGGCTTAGTGCAATCACGAGCAAAGTGACCAGGTTTCTCACAATTGAAGTAATTCATATATTAGTCTTTCTTGAAGCCGCATTTATCGCGTTTGCATTTGTTTCCGCTAAAATTGGCTTCATTATTGCCCCTACCCTTCCTGTTGCCTTTACTCTTCTTTTGACTAGAGTCTGAAAAATCATTTAGAATCAATCATATAAGCCTCTCATTTGGGCTTACCAGCAAGAAGACGATCCTCATCAAGCTCAATATGTTAGGCAACATCATCAAATGTTATGATATTGTTATTATGGGTAAGATTGACACGTATATATTTCCAGACATTTGGAAGAGTGTGTATAACAGTTTGGACCTATTGTTCATTAATCAACTTAAGGCCAGCAGCCTTCAATTCACTTATCATGCTAGACATGACAATTACGTGTTGTCTCAAATTTCAAAGTCAACTGACGCAACCTAGTGGTTGAGGTTCCACCGAATTGGACCTCAACAGCGTCCAAAACTGCTTGGGATGAGTAGTGCATTTCAAAGCGTGGCATCAAGTCATTTCGCATGCTACTTAGCATTAGTATTCAAGCAACTCTATCCTTGCACTTATAGGCTTGATATGCCTCCATATCTCGCTTATATTGAGTAGTGCTTCCATGCTCATGCTCAGCCATCGATTGTGTGATAGTTCCCAGCATTTCTTGCTCTTCCAAGAAATATTGAATTTTGTGATGCCAAATATCATAATCATTATCATTGAGTTTATCTCTCTGGTTTAAATCAGCAATTATGTTTTTCGCAACAGTCATATCAACTATTTAGAACAATGATCACAATATACTTAGTACAATTCTTACAACAAAATTATTTCATGTCACAATGTCTTAAATTAATCAATAATAACCTAACACATGTAGCAGAAACAAAAGTATTGTTATACAATCCAATCAATTCCCACTGACATAGTCCAGGTATCATTATTTAATTTAAATATGCATCAATCGTCATAGTAGGTTAGACTCATTTATCTACCAACCTAATATTTCCCATACTATCACATATATACAACTTGATTCAATAAAATAATTTCAAGCATGTATTTTCGTCAATAAAACAATTCAACATGCTTATTATTTTAAACATTTAATATAAAATATACATATTACATATTAGGAGCTAAAACTCAATGCTGCTACTAATCATCTCATGACATATTTATTTATCACTAATATCCATCAGATATATATAATTAATTTTCATGTAAAAAAAATACATCTTTCGCACTTTTTAATACAAAAACACTTTAAATGTACTCCAAAAATTCTAAAAAAATGCTCATTAAATAGGAAATTAAATTTTAAGCAATTTAAAAAAAATCACACAAAAAATGGACATCGCATGCACCCTTACACACCAAAGAGAGACTCCTCACATGCCGCCACATCAGCAGATCTACCACGTGGACAAGTAATAGATCATCACGTGTCCATATGGCAGAGACACGTGTGCATGCCATGTCAGCATCTCAATAGCATAGCCCAGTAATATGGTGCTATGTGTCTGTTTCTGCCACATCATCACGCCACATGGAGTGACACAATTGCTCGACATGTCATCGCCAGCTCAGCGATTCTGCCACAACACTCCTATCCGGGTCTGCCACGTGGTATGACAGTTCTCCTCTTTCATAACCGCTTATCACTCGCCACTATTCTCCAATGGTCATTACAAACCTTTTTTTTGTGTGTTTTCGATGGTTTTCTATGGATTTTGACCCATAAAATTACCATTCAACACCATATGAACGGCGTTTGGGGATCAAAAACATAAACTGAAAGTGAAATCAAGCAAAAATCAATTTCCCATAAATTTAAGAACACAAATTCGATTTGAAACTTCAAAAATTCATAACAATTCGATCACTTATCAAAAAATTATGCAAAAATACTCATTGGAAAGCTTGTGACAAGAGCTTTCCAACCATACCAAATACGCACCATGAAACCTAAAAAAAATTTCTCAAAAAATTGAAAAAAATTCAAACTTTTGGTGAATTTTCATGGATTATGGCATAAACAGCCTTCTAATCACGAATTTAAGCACAAAAATATGATTTCAGGCTCTAATACTAATTTAAAATGAGATTGGCAATGAAAACTTACTTGTTGAGTGTGATCCGAAGTATTTTCAATGCTTTGATGTAGTCTGATTACTAGAACCGTATTTTGATTCCACGGTATAAACGCCTCTTGATTCTCTTGGATGCAATGAGAAAAGCAGAATTTAGAGAAGAAGAAGAAGAAGAACGTTGTTTTCTTCTGTTAATTTCTATAGATTATTAGGAAGTTGTTTTATGTTTAATAACTTTCATTTATATATCATTTAACTTAGGTTGGGTCAAGCCCATATGGACATCCCAAAACCATAAATAAAAAAAGAAGAAAGAAAATAGAAATTACAATTACTAATGCAAAAATACCAAGAAATAAATTACTTAGCATTATTGTTGCCAAAATAATTATTTGCTATTATTGAAGCAGACGATATTGAGGAGATCTTACCATTTGTTTTGATGGAGTGAAAATAAAAGGGAGAGGAAAATATAGAGGTAAAATAAGAAAGAATTTCTATTTTTCCTTGCTCGGAAAAAAAGGGAAAATATAGAAAGGAGAGAAAATAACATTATTTTCCTCTCTTTCCTTTCCGACTTTCCCTCCAAAATGGAGAAAAAATAAAAAAAAATAGAAGAAAAATTCTACTATTTAATATAAAATGATATTTATGTCTTTTATTCAGTTTTGATTTTTTTTAATAAAGGTAAAATAGTAAATGTATAGTATTATTTTATTTTATCTCCTCTCTTATTTTACTCTCATTCAAATATTATAAGGGAAATTTTTTTTTTTTTTTCATTTTCCTATTTATTTTACTTCAATCTAAACACAAAAAATAAAAAATAAGAAGAGAAAATAAAAATTGTTTTACCTCCTTATTTTCGTCAACTCAATGACAAAAGTCCCCGCATAGGGTATTAATCTTCGGTGCAATATTTGATTTACAATATCAAGTTCAAAACTTCAATTAATAGTTATGTTGTAGGGATATAATAGCAAAATCTCTAGTGCCGTTGAAATAAAGGACACGACAAGATCTTTGCTGGGTTGTTTATGTTTGGATTTTTTTTATATAGTTATTTATCTGATCACATTCTCATCAACCATCAAAATTTAAAAACTAAATACTCATCAACCATCAAAACTTAAAAACTAAATACTAACAATATTCCATTAAGAGAAAAATATCGATATAAGAAAAAAAGATGAGAAGAACTCAATATTTATATCTTTTTTTTTTTTGGGTAAAATATATTTGTAGATATCCATTAGAACATTTTATTTTATTTCTTCTAATTTAATTATCAACATTTACATTAACTTTCTTCTTATAATTAATATCAATAATTATTATTTTTATTTCAAATTAAATATTTAATAATTATTAGTTTAATAAAATAAATTTTTTATTAATAAGATAAAAATATTTTTATTATATAATTTAATTATAAATTAATTTATTTTAAAATATAATTTAGCAAGACATTAAGATTAATTTATTATATAATTTAATTAGACATTAAAATTAATGTAATTTAATGAGACATTAACATTAATTTATTATAGATAAAACTAATTATTATATTAAGAAAAATAAAAAAAATGTAGGCCCCATTTTTGTTGCTGAGTAATGTTAGAGGGAGAAATTGAGTAGTTCAACTCCATTTTGGAGTTTAAGAGTTACATTGGAGATGAACTAAAGGAGTTGTAACGCTTTGTACATGTGGATATCACTTATATTTATATCATATTATCATATTTTTCATAGAATAAGATATAGTCCTATTTATAATGAGAGATAATTTTTTTTGAATCATATATTATATATGTTAATAATTCAAATACTATGTTAAATTATTTTAATTAGAAAGGTCAAGGCCAAATACACATTTACACACCATTACATATTTACTAATTTATACATATACAGCTACACAATCCAAAATACAAATGTCATGTTCCTATACATATGTGCAATGCAAGGAGAGAGATTGGCGAGGCTCGGCCGGTGACCTGTGATCCATGTCCTCTATATGGTATGCACCTCCAAATTGAGCTAATCACTCGACTCTGCCTGAAAATAATGCACTTTGATGAGTTGCAACTCAATGAGAATAATTATCAAAAGCTTTCTAAAG
>CATIWF010191739.1:0-20013 GCA_949630135.1 Balakata baccata
ATCTCAAGTCTAAGGATACTTGCACCATTGCTATGATGAGACTATCATTGACATTTGAATAGATAATCCATATGACGGTCTCATAACAGGTCATCCAATGTACTTGACTACTCTAGCAAGCATCCACATGTTAACTCTAAACATTTTATGTCCATAGATTATGAGATTTATTGCTTGATCTAATCAAGAAGTATAACATGTTATTGATTCTACAACGAGGGATAATTTAGATACAAACATAATTGCACATGATAGGAATCTCAATATCATGATTTCTTTCATGCTATGTTTATATCACAAACTTTATTAATTGATTTAAGATCTGACCAATCCATAATATAAATGAATATTAATTGAATGAAAATGCGTTTTATTCATATAATGAATTTGTACAACAAGTACTAAAGGTAATTGCTTTTAGAGCGCCTTTCTAATATGAGTACGTGTCAAGAGTTGCTACCATTGAGGAAGACAATGAAGATTTAAGCAAAATGTCCACTAATGTGCTCATTGGCAAGCTTCTCATGCATGAGATTGCTTTAGCAAAAAATAAGGAGTTGGAACTTCAAAAAGAGAAGAATGCTAATGTTTTCAAGGCTTCTACCTCAAAATATTATGAAGATGAAAGCTTTAACCAAGAGGAAAGGAGTGAAGAAGATAGTGATAAAGATATTACCAACCTCACAAGAAGATTGAATTTCAAAGAAAAGAAAAGGTATGACAATAACTTTAGTCAGTCCTCCAAGTACTCAAAATATAAGAGGAGTTCCTACATGAATTAAAGAAGGCATGAGCCCTTAAGTGATGAAAGCTCCTAAAGTGAAGGAGAACTTCTTGCCATTTGCTTCATAGCTCTATAAGATGACTCCAATCAGGTATGCTCTACATCTCAATCTCACAATAATTTGCTTAACATGATGATGATGATGATGACGATGATGATGATGAGGTGATGAGCCTTGAAATTGAGAAATTTAAAAAGAAAAGTTTTTTTCATAAAAATAAGTATTTAAATTTGAGAAATGATTTTGATGAGTTATAAAGATTGTTTTAGAGCTTAAAACCTCTAATGAATCTCTTAGGATATCATTAAATGATCTTTCATCAAAACCTTCAACATCTTCCTTCCTTAAAGAAAATAATATTTTAAGAAATAAGGTTAAAGAACTTAGAAACTCAATTTCAAAATTTTACAAGGGGAAGAAAAATTTGGATACATTTATTATATCTCAAATACCTCTTTTGGTGATACATGGTCTAGGCTTCAATGAAGCTTCAACATCATTATCTCCACCTAGCTCAATATTTATTAAGATTAGTACACCACAAACCTTATCTATTAAGGTAATTGGTTCTAAAGCCAAAGGCAAGGCATATACCAAACTCACTACTCAAAAGAGGAGTAGTAAGAGATCACATGGTCTAAGAGGGAGACCACAATAGATCAATCATGCCTTCAAGTATAAAAGACATGCACCTAAGATTTCACACACCACACAACATTGTGCTTGCTCACATTACCATTCTTTACATGTTGTAAAACCTAAACTCCATGCACAATGGCAAAATAATCTTAAGTCTAGACAATGCTACTATTGCATGAGATTTGGGCACAATAACGTTGCTTTATTAGGAAGGCTCATTAGGAAGCTTCCAAGGCTAATCCCCATGGACCCACACTTAAATGGGTACCAAAGATTGTTTGATTTCCTTTTGTAGGTTGCCCATGTATGATCAAAGGCATGTAATCTTTAAAGTATAATATTTCAAGTGATCAACCCTATAGAACCCAGTTTTGGCATAAAATGAGGGGGAGCTAATCAAAGAATTGATCACATGAGAAGGATTCATTCTATATGAAGAAGTGCCTCAAGATCATAGAACAAATCTTTAAACCGAAAAGCTTTCATAAACTTTCTATTTCATCCTTTGATATGTATGCTATATGTTTGATATATTTGATAGCATATGTGATAAATTTAACCAATTGGGTTCTTAAAGTTATATTTGATGTTCTTCAAGACTCATTTGACCAAATATATTTTATTTGATCTTGCGTGATGCATAGCACCTCATAGTATTCATTCATATTTAGGTTTAAAAATGTTTTTCAAAAGTGCATGTAATTTGTAATCGCGATTATGGCCTCACGCTCCCAAATTACTCAAAGTTCTAACAAAACCATATTTTGACATTTTTCACAATAGCAATTTATTTATTGTGGCTGTGCTTTTCAAAAATCTTTTGACCATTGTATCATTTCATATTTATGATAGCGATTTTACTCTTGCCCTCTCGATTTTTCAAAATTTTATAATCGTTGGATGGTTAAGAAAAATCGCGCTCGCAAAAGTTAGATTGCAATTGCGAACTATACGATTTCAAAAAAATTTTGACCATTTTATGCATTTGTTTCGGCCTCTAAACATTTTGTTGCCTTTGGAGACACCTTTTCATACCTATGTAAAGTGATCCTCTGCTATTTCTCATACATTTACACACCTTTGGCATGCTCTCTCTCTCTCTCTCCAAATATCTTTTTCTATCAAGTTTTTGGGTTATCTTTCCTTCTTCATCTGTGCCAACCAATGCTTTTTCTTCTCAACAACCTGATGTTGCACCTTAACCCCCTAATATAGAGCAAATAGTTGCTTCATTTTCACAAGAGGAAAGGGTAAGGTGTGAAATATTGAAAGAAAAAGATATTTTACCCAATAAGTTATCACTTCTCTCTACCTTAATGAAATTGGGCTTATCGGCTAAATTTGTGGAGGCTATAAACAAGGTTGGATGGAGAGATTTTGTGGCCTAGGATGCATGGCTATGATGACCTCACTTTGGAGTTCTTATCCATATTTTCCATCAACAAGAATACAAGTGAGGAACCCGAATATTGTGACCACAAATTAGCCGATTTGGACAAAGGTTGCAACTAACAAGAAGGGATTTTACAAGAATCTTTAACTTCAAAACACATAGTGTTCTTTACCTATAAGGTATGGCTCAAACATACAAGGAATTTTGGCTTGAAATTTCCATAGAAGCCAATCTTGATAAATCCTCCAATGTTAAGCACATTAAGAGCCTTCTTTATTAGTACTTTCATAGGGTGGTCACCTATTCCATCCATGCAAGAGGAGCAAGCAATAAGGATTTGCTTTATGTTTATGCCTTAGTGCATGGACTACCCGTGGAATCCACAAAACCTTTCATTGATCAATTTTTTCACATTACTACTTTAGGTGAGGGCACAATTCTTGTCACTTCCCACATCTCCAAACTAGCCAACCACTTTGATCTCTCACTCCTTTCAATTTGATCAATTATATGGAGTATGAGGAATATGGTACAAACTTGATGGATATCAACTATTTTCTAAGTGCAAAAGCTATTAGGAAAGTGGGTAAGGATGGTTATGCTTATGCCTTGAGAGAACATGGAGTTCAAGCATCATTATCTTCTCAAACAAGAAAAAGGGCAAGACTTGTACTTGAAAACCAACCACCACAAAAGGAACCCTAAGAAGAGCCTATGGCTAGCCCCTCATAAGCCCCACCTCCATCTCAACCACTTCCTATGAAAATGAAGCTTATAAGGATAATAAGGCATCTTTATATGGACTTAAAATCTATTCAAGCACGCATGGGTATGGAAGTATGCAATGAAGAATTTACAAGTGAAGAGAGTAAAGACCAAGATGAAGATGATGATGACCTTTCTCCATCTTTTTAGGCCATAATTTTGTTTAAAACTTTTTATTTACCACATTATGCATTTCATATATTTTTATGTTTTAGCATGTTTTATTTTCGTGTGGAAATCCCTTTTCATGTACTTATTGCTCTTATTCAATAATATCTATATTTTTGATATCATGGTTGCTTAAAGTTTGATATTTTCTCTCTTTTTCTCTCTTTTTGTGACCTAAGTACTTGACATATACCTTAATTGTATTTATTCTTTTTGATATTGACAAAGAGGGAGATATATGAGAGAAATATAAACAAAATGGTTTAAAACAAAAATTTAATTCGGACTTATATTTCAAAATAAAGTGTTGACTTTTATAAATTTCGTTTGACCATGATAACACAAATGAATTATCTTGAAACTTGGTACAAATGTGTCTATATGTTAATTTCAATTCTATATGCATAATTTGATTATTAAAATAAAAAAGAAGGAGATTATTGACCTAAGGGTAGTTGATCTCTATTTTGGTCTTGACAATCAAATTAATTGTCACTATATGTATATTTAAATGTTGTCTTGTAACACATAAAGTTTCATGATAATTGGCCAAGGTTTCCTTAGTGAGACAATTGAAGAAACAAAAAGGTCTATAACTCGCTCTTGCTCCAGGAGAATCACACAAGTGAAACCAAAAGCGCAATCACACCTGAAGAAATCACGAGAACGATTTTCATATTCTCAAGACCGTTGGAAAGGATCTATCCAAAAGATGCCACATGTCTTCAAACTACTATTTGAAACATTGAAAGTTCCCACTAGCAAAATAAATGTCACTCTTGAGAAAATTATCTCAATCGGGAAAATGGTGGTGTGCTCGAGAAAGGCTCAAAGCAAGATGACCATTGAGATCCAGTAGTAAATACAGACCAAGTAAATAATTAACTCACTTACGAAGAAGAAAATTGCGATTAGGAAAAAGGAAGGTGTGCTCGCGATTGCTAACTAGATAAGTCGTTGAAGAGCCATTATAGAGACATTGCCCAAAAGGACAAATCAGAGGCTGCCATATGGAAAGCACTAACGAATACTTGAAGAATTGCTATCACGAATGGGAATTGGAAAGCGTGTTCACAATTTTACTCTATCAGACTTTATTAATTGTTCATCTTTAGAATGTTAGATTGAGTGTTGACACTTATTTGTAACTATTAATTTTAAGGTAAACAATACAAATAGACTTCCAAAAGGCGTTAGAATTCATAGCAATATTTTTAAGTGTGTTAAACAATTGCAAATTTATTTTCCAACTTATTTTGTAAGAAGGTTGAAGTGTTAATCTTAAACACTTGGGAATAGTTGTAAGAGTGTGCATAGTAAAAAAACTCTTATTTTAGTTGTATCTGAGCCTGCCTAAAACGCAAGAAATAGGTTATTATGTGAGCCATCAAAACACAAAGAATTTGGATTTGGTGTGAGCCTTGGGAAAACACTTTGTTGTGGGTGACCTAGGAAAACTCTTTAGTTGTAAGTTAGCTAAAAAAACTCTCCTGTATCTCTAGTTGAGAGAGTATAACTCTAAATTGCGATAGGAGAGAGGAGTAGGGTTGTAAACACTCGAACCTCTATAAATCCTTGTGTCTATCTTCTCTTGCTCCTTTACTATTTCATATTTACTTTTGCCCATTTCTTAAATTCTCTAAGAAAGCCATTAGCCAAAAATTTTCATCTACCACCAATTCAACCCTCCCTCTTAGTGTTCCATCTTTCCAATAGTGTATTTAACATATTTTTCATTTAACTAAGATAGACAATGGTCATTTTTCACATTTTAAACATGGATTAAGAATTTTATTAACTTGCATGGCCACCATTTGTCCTTATGCATACATTTATCCCATTTGTTCAAGTTGCGGAATTTACACTTCTTATTATCAATATAAACTTATAGCACAATGAACCTCTATGTCAGTGGATTTTAGATTATGGATTTATCTGCATCGTCCTCCACTTTTATATGCACTCTCCAACCATAGATTCTGCATACTCCCTTCATATCCTTACAGTGAGTTTGTTCAAATACTTTCATGGTCTATTCTGGCCTATGCTCAGCTGAAGTTGGATTATATCCCTTCTTTTTGGGAAATCATTGGCTCTGTTCTCTTAGAGTTCATTCAACTGACATATCCATTGTGATCGTATTATCTAATCTATACACTAACAAATCTATCATCCATTACGCGAACAACATTGAAGTTTGATTGACCTAGTTTGCAATCAATAGCCTTGGAACTGTGGTGGCCTTAAACCCCAAGAATACTAGCAAGGCTAGGCTCATATTGTACTTTCTATTAAAAGGTATGCCAGTTTTAGTTGTACCATCAGGCTCTATATCCATATCCTCTTTCTAAAGTTATACTTTGACAAAGAACATCCACTTGTAAGAGTCAAACGGGACACCATGTATACGTGATACACCCATAAACCGTTTAGGTCTACAAATGCCTAAACCTAGCTATAATACCACTAAATGTAATACCCTCTCATATAATTAGAATAAATCTAACTATGTAAGTGAGTATTACGATGCCATGTATGAAAATCCTATAAAATTAAAACTTTGTAAAACATGTTTGATGCATCATGGCCATGATGACTATTTTAAAAACCTTTGTGAAAATATGAAAGAGAATGTAATAATAATAGATCTCATATTATTAAAAGATCAATTTGGCTTTACAAGCCCAATGTTTACAAATATGCATCTTTGAATAGAATACATAGCTAAAAAATATGAATTTAAAACCCAATGATGTCCTGGTGCATCACCCACCTTCTACTGGGTTATTGTCTAGTGACTGCTCATTAAGACACTCGTTCTTTGTCAACATCCGTCTATGAATCTCCAAACCTGTATATGAGAAACACCTGCACACTAAGCAACTCATGCTTAGTGGTGCATATGTGTATATAACACCACAACAAATGTATAATCACCAATTTCACATATATGCATTCTTTCTATATTATGTTTTACATCTTTACCTCTCTAGTTATATTTTTCCATATAGAGTTCAATTATAGTGCTCCCTATAATATGCATGGAAAACTTAAACACATTTGCGTATGATCATATTCGGTCGTGGTGTAAATTATTTCTTATATGAGCATGTCAGATACCATACCAAATTTAGTAACAAGGTATTTTCACAGTTTATGGTTCCCATTTCTATACAACTATAGTGGTGATCATGCAAAAACACATAAATATGTGTCAACATGGTAATACTCATGCATCAAGGTTGCATGCAAAATTCATATATTAAATCTTAATGCACAACTTACATATGCCAATAATCATAGCCATGCTCAACATTTAAGCCACTTATATCAACCATTTTCATGCATCATGTTTATCATGTCCTTTTAATTTTGCCAAAAACTCTACACTCGGACTTTTCGAATATGGGTTATTATTAGGAGTGCTCTAGCCTAAGCTTAGGCCACCTTATTCACTCACTATAACATATGTGTTCATCTGAGCTCCTCAAGTCAAGTGTGCTTATCAAGCTTTAGCCTACTTGACTGAGTTAATAAACAATTGCTAGCATCTTAGGATTAAAAGCGATCAAACTTGAGCTTTAGCCACCTTATCCTTAGGTAAATTTCGTATAATATCCTACAGTACTGTAAACATCCTTAATGGTATGTCATCTATCCTATCTCTAGTCTTAGCATAAAGTAATGGGCATTAATTGTTCACATATCATAGATACATTTCCATGTTTCATATAACATATTCATGGCATGTTCCTTTCATATAGTTCATATCATATCACATGTCATGTTCGTGTCATAAACCACATCCATATGCATATCATGTATCATTATCACATTGCCATTTCTATGTGTTATCTTATATAAACATGCTATTTATGCTTATAGTTAATCATAGCAAGTGTATATGCATACACAATATATATAGCATCATGTAGAATAATAGCATATTATCATATTATATTTACATTATGCTTCCGATTTGAATGCCAAAAATAACCATATTCCCTTGAAATTATATCATACTTAGTTGTACACATTTTACTTTCCATCACACATTAACCATATGTCTTCACTTAACACAGAATTGCATGTTCACAAGATTGCCTTAAGTGTTCCTACATTTTACAAGTGTATATGATGCAAATTCTTTCCTTCTTGGGACTTACAAACCTCATATAGTATAAACAATTAAAATAAAAAAGAAATTCTAGCAATTTAACATATATATGTCACACAATATTTAATAGACCAAATTTCTAAACTTTATTTCCTAGCAAATTTTTTCCCTATTTTTGGGTTACACTTTTCACCTATTTCCGAATTGAAATAGACCTCATGGGCTCTATGAATTTTTATCTTAATGTCTTAGATTTCATATGCAATAAGAATCACATAAATCCAAATTTTCTACCATAAGTTAGAGCCCAAAAACCATGAGTTGTTCACTAAAAATTTTACCCAAAAATTTATGAACAGTTCCATGTCCAAAAAATGTTTAGCTCATTTTGGACTTATTTGCAATCAGAATTGGAATCCACATGCTTCATGAATGTTTTAGCCCTAGGTGTCTAGTTTCATTTTCAATTGGCTTCATCCAAATCCGAGTTCCAAACATGAGTTATATCTAAATGAATCATGACTGTTCCAAGGGAACTTTATCAACATCACAATATACAATAACTTACCAAAATATAGATCAAAGCCATAGACATGCCCAATTGTCACAAACCAACATATTTATTAGTGATATCATCAAGCATGCATTTTTAAATTGCAAAACATAAAGTCACATATTATGGAGGCACAATTGTATTTAAATACACATGCACAAAACTTTGCCATAAAGCCTCCTTTAACCTCTTCAAGCTTGATTCGAGCTTATCCCCCCTTTCTAGGTGATCTCTATCACCTCTTAAGCCATAAAAATGTCCCTTTTGAACCATATAACTCATACACATAACATAAAATCTAACATTTAACTTTAACTGTCAAGGTTCCTCCTTTAAGCTACAATCTTTGTCAAGCTCTAGTTTTTATCCATCTAGATATTTAAAAGAGATGTTTTGGTTATTAAAAACCCTAGCTTGACGTATAACACAGCCTATAAGATATGGGTCTCTACTAAAAATGAAAATGGTAGAAAACTAAGAACAAAAAAGTGGAGAAGAATATTACAAGCTTCGCTTACCCTTTTTCTTAACCATAGGGAAAATGTGGGATGGGTATCTAAGCCTCTTCTCCTTATTTCTTTCAACAAGAGAAAATCCTCAAGCTCCAAGATGTTCTCTTTCTACTTTTCTTTCAAAAATCGGCCATTGAAAAGGGTTTTCCCTTTAGTTTTTGGCATTTAGGATTTGGAAAAGTAGAGGATGAAGAGAAAATGGAGAGATGAGAAAGGAGAATATGATTTTTAGGTTTAGAGAGAGAAGAAATTGCATAGAATGAAGAGAATAAGGATTTATATACCCATGGCAAATATCCACTTAAATCCCTTCTTGCTTTTGCCAAAAACTCACTTTGATCCTTAGTTTTTCTCCTTTCTTTTTAACTTATCCAAACTTTATTCTTTTTTATAAAATTACCTACCAGTTAAATAAATCCTTTATGAACCTTAAATTCCTAAATTTAAACTCCAAAAATTTTTAATCGCGGTAATAAAACACGATAATTATCTAGGCCTAAATTACGGCGTTATAAGAGAGGCGAGAGTTATTTTTCTAGCTTATGTGGAAAGGAAAGTACAATAGATTGTGGGTTTGAGTTTGACCAACTCAAAGGAGATACAATTTTATTATATTGTAATTATTTTGTCATATAGTGAAGAATTAGTTTATCTCTATGAACGTAGGTAATCAAAGGCCAAACCACGTGAATCTTGTGTGCTTTCTTATTTTCTTTAGCTTAGATTTTTTATTTGACATGTTTATTGGTTATTTTTCCCAATAAGTGGTATCAGAATCTGGTTTCAATAAGCATGTCAAGAAGTTTAGTTTCACTATTTGGCAAAAAAGAGTGAAGGTCTCTTAGTTCAACAAGGTTTAGCAAAGGCATTAAAGGGAAAGGAGAAAGAAAGCTAGAAAAGATGAGCAACAAAGATTGAAAAAATCTCAAGGAAATGTGTAGGGTATACCATCTAATATGTAGTATAGTGAAGACCTCAAATACTAGTTGGAAACAGATTGTCTGCATAAATAGTTTCTAAGGTGTAGATAGTCGTAAGTAAGTGGAACCTACTAGCAATCAGATGGAGAGATTGGGGTTTCTCTCCAGAGTTGAGTAGTGCCATCAATTGGTTTTAACTACACATGGTATATTGGCTATGTTTAGAATCAAGATATTGGATGAAGATTTGATTCAGGTATGTATGGTTGAGGAATTTAGGCCAATAAGATTAATACAATTCAAAAGTCAAAGTGGAATGTTGGGATTTGACTTTTAAATTAGGGCAATCTAAGTTAGGCTTGGATAAAGATAAGTTATTAGACTTGGAAAAGGATTCCTATTAGAATGGTATTCCTAATCTAAGTATGTAACTTTTAAGTGTTTATAAATATAGGCAAATTCAAGGCTTTAAAGAGTGAAAGTAAAGAAACAATACAAGAGCAACATAGAGATTGCAAGTTTGAGTTTTTTCTTAGATATTCTTGGGTGTGAAAAAATATTCAACGGATGGCTTTGGAAAACGTCTTTGATAGCTTTGGGATTTTATATAGGGGATTCTAAAGAGGTGAGAGATATTCTTCTAACTATGTGAGAGGGAAAATATAATAGATTGTAGATTTGAGTTTGACCAACACAAGGGAGATAAAAATTTATTAAATTGTAATTATTTTCTTATATAGCAAAAAATTGGTTTTTTTATTGGATGTAGGCAATCAAAGGACAAACTACTTAAATCTTGTATGCTCTCTTATTTTTTTTTTTTTGCTTGAATTTTTTATTTGACATACTTATTGATTATTTTTTCCACAACATATTAGTCAAAAATTAAAATTTATTCAAATAGAATCTTATTGAATGTTGATATAATATCATAACATTTCTAGGTGTATAAAAATCATAATTTAAAATTTTACTATTTATACTATTTAAATATAATCATGATTTATGATTTTCTATTTAATAATTTAATGCTATGTGAGAACTGAAGTATTTAATTTCATCAAAGGATTAAATAGAGCATTTTATTTGATTTTATGAATACCGATTCAATTTTAATTCAACCTTGACTTTGATACATTTTACCTTTGTCAATTCTTTAACCTGGCCAATTGGGCCAAGTCTAAAAATCTTGTATTAGAGATTTCGCTGCCTATTTTAGCTATTTTACCCTATCTATTTCCAATAAAATTACTTACCTACAAATGGTAACTTTTATATAATAATATGTTAATATTAGAATTTTCTCCAGCAGTTAAACATTCTCATAAGGAATGAGTTGTAGAATATCTAATTTACTATTTCATATGATTCGTGTAAAACAATGACTAAGCTGTAAGGTGGTTTAGGAGAAATGACAATCACTTTCTTTTGGCAAAGAAATATGATCTAAGCCTACAAAGCAGCAAAAATGTCTAGCAACTGTTAGCTTACACCAGAAATATAGTGCAACAACCAGCTAGAGACCAAAAGGTGGAGCAACAAGAACATGAGTGCCTATTCTTAAATGTAAAAATTGTTTAGAATACGGTATTATGTGAATCCAGTATTTGGGCAAAACACAAGGAAAGGTAAAAGAAAACAATCTAAGACCTATGTCTCACATATTATCCTTAAGATAAATTTGTATAGGTTTAACTGATGTTTGTCTCTCATGATACAATATATTAAGACAAATGTTGAATGCCATAAATTTTGTCCACATTGAACTAAAATTATATCAATCTATCACGCGAAACAAAGAAAGGAAAAGAGGAGAAGAAATTGTAAAGTTTTGGTGTGTCTTCAACTTGTATAAAGAACACTTATTTATACTAGCTAAATGGGAGGAGAGAAGGACTTATTGTGATTAATCTCCATTAAGGTTGCCAATTAAGCCTTTGAAACATCTAGTTTATGTCCAATAATGGCTATATTCATTTCTATAAATTTGTGAAGAAGAAGCTCAAAAGGCACGCATGTGACAAGCGTCACGCGCGTGATAGCTTATGCTTGTAGCCTTACTATGACAGTTCTCCACAGCCCGCAACGCGTAGTAGCTACCTTATGGTCACAATTATGAAGGAATGTCGCATGCTTGACAATCCTTCACTATCCTCTGTGCGGGTGCACCACAACGTCACTACCGCAATAAAGGCACTCATAGGAGTGACAACCAGTGTGCATTTAATGCTCTTCACGCATTTGTGACAAATTTCAATTTCTAGAAATAAAAATTGTAAAAGTTGGGATGGGCCTAGACCATAGTATACAATGTCTGCACAAGTCTGTGCACTCACGCATTGGCTTGTTCCGGACCATGAATTTGCATTCCCTACATCTGTGGGCGTAAGAGAGTCTTCCATGTACTTTCTTAATAATGAAAGGATGCACTTTTCTCCCAATTTGACATTTTACATATGTGGGATTTCCTACATTTCACTCATTTTACTTTATTTCTCCTTAGCAAAGAGCTTACTTGAATTTCAATTTTTATTCGCACATTCACCATTTTGAGCTTATGAATATTTCAATTCATAATTTTCATGTCAAATAATATGTATACAAGTCATTCTCCCAAAATTAAGTTGGGAGCCCCATCCAATTTTTTCTCTCAAAATGGTTCATAATCACAATTTTTTCCAATACTTGGCTCAAAGAATATATATATATATATATATATATATATATATATATAAGTATCCTAATGCCCTTGCCTTAAAGATTTTGAAACCCTGATATTCTTCTTATTCTGATTTCCTCAATGCAGAGAAGAAGGGAAAAGCTTATTGGGCTTGATCCAATATTTTGTGAAGAAAGAGATAGCAACCATTGAGCTCATACATGTTCTCGTAAGAAAATGCAAGAAGAATTTGGTAGTTTTAATTAGACCTTTAAATATGGATATTGCCACTTCCACATTCTCCAATTGATTCTATTAAAGATTTGAATACTCCTAGCTTGGATACTTTGCACCCTGATGGATGATATTCAAACCTCAACAAACGATTTTCACAAAGTAATTTTTTGTTTTGTTAGGAGAGCTGCAAATAAACATTGGAATTGCTTACGACATATAGCATATGAACTAATATTTATTTATTATAGTGCACATCAAAATGATGCTAGTGTTTGATGGAATGTTACTCTACTTCAACAAAATAAAATAACATAACATAATGAATTGCTTACGATAATCATAGCAAACCCACTCTTTTGAAACTTATAACTAAAGAACAATTACCACCTGCTGAAGCATAAACTTCTAAATATTATTCCAAACATACGTTTGCAAGAAAAAAAAAATAGTTAACCATGAAGGGAAAATACAACTTTGATAGTAAGAATAAATAAAACAACTAGTCAGAAGTCAAGCACAAAGCTACCCCAAAAGTTATATATACTGTCTTTATGAGATGCAAGACAAATGCTTTACCCTCACCTACTGCAAGTTATAATCATTCATTTTTTTTCATTTACATACAGAACTTATCACTCAAGTAAACATCCAAGTGAGCACGAGAGCAAAAGTTTTTATAATTTTGAAATGAGTCACTCGTAAACTTAATAATTTTGAAATGAATTGAGCTCAAGCTTAAATATAAAAAGCTCAAATTGAGCTCAAGCTTAGTGATAGATTTAAATGGACTAATCTCGAATTCATCAATATTCGACTCAACTCGATTTGATTGCAACCCTAGGAATCTACTCCGTATCCAATTCAATAGTTTATAAAATTCAAATTTAATGAAACCCTTGAAAATTGCATGGATTGGTCAATTGAAACGTGATCTGATTGAACTTATTACAGTTTTAAAATGTTAATCGGTTTTCATTGCTTTTTGTTCACTTCCTTCCTTTTCGAGTTAATAATATAAATGGTACCAATTCTTTCACTATGTTACAAATTGATACCAAATCTTTAAATTTGTATCAAATTTTTTGAAAATGTTGCAATTTGATATCAAATCTAATTTTCATTCAAAAAAAAAATGACATATCAGCCATTCAACATGTTCTGTCATCAGAAATTATATTTTTTAGTTGTCACATCATTCAAAATGATGTTTTGGATAAAATAGTTCCATGGTATCATAACTTTTGCATGGGTATCAAATTAGTACTATTTTTTTTATTAAATTTGTATCAATATTTTGGAATTAGGTTTCAGATTATGGTATCAAAATCTATTGGGTAGATTCATGTTGACGTGGATGTTAAACTTGCTAATGTGGACATAGACTTGCTCACATAGACGACAAGCACAGCCAATTTGATACAAAATAAAGTTTTTGTATCAATTTGATATATATACAAAAGTTTTTGTACTATTGAATTATTTTACCCTTATTTTTATATGGTAAATTGGACTTTGATACCACATTACAATATTTTTAAAATATTTGATATCAATTTGTAATAATTAAAAAGTTTGGTTCCAGTTTGAAATATAGTAATAAGAATAGATATTATTTATATTAATAACCCATCATAATTGAGATTTCTTTGCTCCTTTTTCAAAAAAAAAAAATTCACATTCAATCTAACAAATAAATATAACTTACAAATTGGTACTAATCTTTTTGAAAATGTTACTATTTAAATTTTAAATTCAATTTTCGATACTAATAGAATAATGTGTCCTTCAAAAAGTACAATTAGCATGTCATATTACATGTTTTTTATCCATCACGTCATCCGTACTAAAAATTGAATTTAGATTTCAAATTACTATTTTTTTAAAAAAATTAATATTAATTTACAATAATTAAAAAGTTTAATATAATAAATCATAAAATTTGATACCATTTATCTTATTAACAGCTATTTTTTCTTTTTCATACATTTTTTCTATTTCTATTCATACTTGATTTGATAAGCTAATTAAAAAATATCTTTCTTTTCACCTCTTCTTTTTCATATTTGTTTATTATTCACTTTCTTATTACTAATTTGATCGCCAAGCTAAATAATGAATTAAACAACATTTTTATTTCCATATTTTTCCTTTTCCACGATTTGTTTCTCAAGAAAACATTTTATTTCCATATTATGCCTCTGATTTGGTTTCTCCTTTCCGCCCTTCTTTTTTTTTTTTTTCCATAATTTGACCAACATGCTTAGCTAGAATCTAAGAAAATATTTTTCGCATGCACATTTTTTTCTCTTTTTTCATAATTTGAAAATGTCAATCGGTTTTCTTCTCTTTTTTGTTTAGAGCTATCCTTGTTTTTAATTATTTTCTTGAAAAATATCATCTTAAAGCTTTTATTCTTTTTAGAATTATTTTATAATTATAAATAATGAAAAATTCTCACCAACAGAAGCATAAACTTCTGATTATTATTCCAACCCAGGTTTGCGGACGTAAAAAGTCAGTCTACCTAAAAGGGAAGACACCTATATCCAAAACAGCTAATCAAAAATCAAGCTATGTCCAAAAAATTAAATAAATAAATAAAACAGCTAATAAAAAATCAAGCACAATGCTTACTCAAAAAGTTGTTTTAACATTGTCATCAAGAGACGAAAGAAAATCGCTTCATCCTCACCTACTTGTATTTTACAAGCATGCATTTTTTCCATTTAGATACACTGAATTTATCTCGCCCAAGTAAATAGCCAAGTGAGCACGGAAAACAGGGGGCAAAAGTTTCTGCAATTTTCATTGTTTTTTTCCACGTTTAAATCTACCAAATTCCCGTGTACAAAAGCTTCTGCAATTTTCATTTTTTTTTTCCACTACCAAATTCCCTTGTACAAACGTTTGATGTGAGGTTATCTCAATACAGAATGTACATTCAATCAAAAATCTATACAAAGTTACAATACTTTCGGCAAAAGTTGTCATCCAGGCCTCCAAAAAAAAAACTTCCGGTAACAAAGCATAACTTATACCTACACCTATCAATCGAAGAAGTGTGTGACAGCAGCATCTGTTGAATTGGCAAGACGGGCAGCTTCTGCAATCCTAAGTGCCATTGTAGCTCTGTAAATTGCCAAATCCGCATTCTCCATAAGCCTTTGAGCATGCTGCCGCCTAAGAATAGCTACCTCCACTGATCTCTTTGCTGAAATTTCTGCAGCTTCTACATTATGCATAGCATTCTGCTCTTCCAAAGAGCTATGTTCAGCAGCCATTACTGTATAGTTGTAAAAGATGAGTAGAGTCTTGACGAAAACAATAAACAAATAAATAGACCATAAATAGACCAAACCAGCAAATGAGAATACCATGATTCAAGCAGGCAGTATATAGAACTCATAAAATATAAATTTTCAAGTGAAAAGTGAAAGTTACCTCGCAATAGTCTAGGTTGCTTGCCCCTTCCAAACTGGCTGGCCTGCCGCTTGAAGGACCTCCTCTTCCTTAGAACAGTTTTGGGAATCAGTGCAGCTTTCTTGGCTTGATGCAACTGTGAAAAAGAACAAGGGAGAAGTGTGAAACTTCAACATAGAATTTCTCTACAGTCTGCATGGCACATCAAACAACGATTCTATATCCTAAAAAATAGCTTCACAGAAACAATTGTTGCGGGCTATGTGAGCATATTAACAGCTTCTCCCACATCAGTCAAACAAGCTCTATAACCCCATCATAGTTAACTGGGTTTCCATAAACTAGCAACTGAGAAGATAGCAAGGGTTGATAACACATTTTTAGGTCACTGCACATTGTGGCATAATCCCTTCAAATTCCATCACTGCACGTTGTAGGGGTCATTTTCAAATTGCATGGTGTTTTCAAGACAACTTAAGTTGCACAATTGAAACGATATCATATAGACAGTCTTTCCCAATTTCAGTATTTGCCCTATCCCATTTCCCCACAACCATAAAATCCAGCAATATATCACCAAATAAGCGCCATCCTTGATTTTAACTTGTGAATGTTCAAGTAACAATGTTCTGTAGAACACCATAACATAGACAATCCCAATGATGTTTCAAACATAAATCATGAAAGGGAGGAAAATTGAAAACGATAGGATAAGAGGAGCATCCCATATTTAAAAACAGAAATTTGTATAACTGCTTTAAGAATCAATCATCAATATCTAAATGTTATAGCTTAACTTAAAACAATTAAAATCTACATATTATGGCTATACACAACTACAGAATTGTAAGAATGTGACCATACAACTTTATATTTTATATACACAGTCAGTTGTAATGAACTCTTGAAAAACCATTTTAAATAAAAAGACTGGAAAAAAATGTTGCCAATACAACACCAGATGGAGCTTTTACCTGAAAAACCCTAAGCAGTGTTGATCGTCTCTGCTTCCGTTTTTTCATCCAGTAACCATACACGGCTTCAACTACTTCTCTCCTACCTAACTTTATACAAAGATTTACAGCTGCTTTCTCATCACCAAAATCATCTGGACTGCAGTAAAAAGCCTTTTCAAAAGCATCAATCATTAACTCAAAATTATCCTCTATGAGATGGTCTTGATGTTCGGTTTCACCAAAGAAGTCACTATTGAACTTCCTCAGCCATTCCTCATCTTCAGAATCTATGTCATAGATTGCAGTCCTCTTGGCCTGAGCCCTAGCAACCTCATCATTGCTTACAGATATATATGCCACTGGTCTAGAAAAGGGCCTATTGTTACAATCCTCATATCCTAAAACCTGTCGCACTCCAGGCACAGGGATGGCCTTAGAGATGGAAGCTGGCACATTACGATCATAGCATTCCTTATAAAGATCCTTGAAAATAAGCCAGTCCTGTCGGTTGGTAAATTCTAGTTTCCAGCCTTCGTCACCAGTCCATATAATATCATGAGTGATACGATTAAAAGAACAGGGCCGCATACCCGTCTGTGCTCTGTGCGTATATCTGGTCAAGCCATCTTTCTTAACTGCAAGCACCCACTCTTTTGAGTCAGAAACTTCTAACGTGACAGTGGCTCCTTCTATCCTGTAACCTCTGTCCGATTCAATAACCAGTACATTGGAAGAGCAGCTTGATGTGTCCATGAACCGAGTCTCTTCAACAGCAGTAGGACTTGCCACTTTATAGTTTGAAGCAGGAGTAGGACTACTCCGCACTGAACTCCTTAGCTTGTTCTTAGACACCACAGACGAGAAAGGGATGCCATTCTTTCTACTACTTACAAGATCAGAAACTAAAGCACCATTAGCTTTGTGCACACCAACCAGGGAGGGATTTCTAGATTTCTTCCTCCTAAGTGAGCTCCTCCTCTTTTGAATACCACGGGAATTTAAGCCAATTCTATATTGCCCATGTCGGAAAGCTAACTTGGAAGCTCTCACAGATGGATGCAACACCGTTTTATTGACAATTTCAGGTAATGTGTCTGCCTTAGCATCAACACCTGAGCGTTCTTCTTCACTTTCACTCGATACTTCATCATATGAGTCCTCATCCAGTGAGGTATTTACAGGTACAATAGACATACACTTAACATTAAGAAACAACCTAAGATGCATATCCACAAAACAGGAAGGAACTGCAGAAAAATCCAAGAAAAAGATCGGCACAGTGCACCTGACCGCAAAAAACTTGCAAATTCCAGTTCTGCTATTGGCTGATTCCTGAAAAAAAAAAACAAATAACCACACACAAATTATGAAGAACGAAAAAATTACCACAAAAAAAGTATACTAACAAACCAGAAATCATTTGTTTTTTCAAAAAACAGAATTAAACACCAACTTCAAATGCACAAAACCAAATTCAATTTCAAAAAAGAAATAACAAATACCTGCAAAAAACGAATTCCACTCGAAGCAAATGCATCTCTAACAGGTTCAGCAGACAAAAAGGAAGCAAGCGCAGAAAGCCTTAAATTTCCTCTCCTCATGTACCCAAAAACCAAAAGCAAGAAAGAAGCTAACCCAACAGTTAAAGAACTATCAACAGCAACCGCAAGAATGGGAAGCTCAAAATCATTTCGCTTCCTCCTCCGCTGCCTACGCGAAAACTGAATTCCATACTTTTTATTGTCCAAAGTTCCCAGCTTTTCCCAACCTAGTCTTCTCCTTTTCCTAGTGTAAACAACCCCAAACTTCTTGCTTTCGGCATCATTATGCAAATTCTCACTCTTCACTCTCTTGGGCACGACAGCACGTCCTAGTGATTCTTGCTTCAATTTTGAATTATGTGTCCACCCATTTTCCTTGCACTCAGTGGAATTATTGTTGTGGTGATTCTTGTTAGAGGTGTGGGTGGATTTGATCATGGTGTGTAACCACTCATCCCCATCGTTAGCTCTTCTAAATTTACCGTCACCTGATCCCGGAAACAGCCGACGACCGGACCGCAACACCCGGGCCCCATCCACGCCCTTCACCACCCCAACAACCCTGGTGGCACGACGCATACCCACCGAAGGCATTATTGTCTCTCGGTTCCTGATCCTCGACCCGATCTTCCTACCCCGCGACTCACTGAGTCTCCGATTTAATTTCTGAGTCAACTCACCCAGTTTTGCAGACTAATCAACGAGTTTCTTTTAACAAACAACGGATAAGACTTCTCGAACTCAAATAAACAGACAAACACGAAAGAATCGCTCATAAAGGTGCCATTTTGTCAGATCTAAGAACACAACTCACCGAGTTAAAAACAGGGAAACCTGACCCGACTCGGATTTAGAGCCATGTACTAAAAAATAAATACTACAGTCTAAAACAGCGATGCACTTAGATCAACAGAGACCCAGGAAAACCCAGACAAATGAACGGAGAAAAGGAGGAAGCAAATGAAGATCTGGAGGCACTCTTTACGAAGAGAGGAACACAGATGATTTTGCTTTCTCTCTCTAGAGATAAGAGAGAGACGATCGAAGGACTAAATACGATTCACGGATATCTTGCAGTTTGTTGCGGAGAGAGTGAAGCTAGAGAAGGGAAAGAGGGACAGAGTGAAAGCTATCTATCTCTGTCGTGGTAGGCTAGGGTTATGATCAAAACCACAGGAGGCGGAAATAGGGTAACCACTTCACCGACGGATTTTGTCCATTGGATTAAGAATTTCAACGGTTGCGATTCACTGGTAGGATCCGAATAATATGGCTCGGTTCTGTTTGATAGCTTCAAAGACCAAGAGACGTTTTGGCGCTCTGTCTTCTTTTTCCCTTTTCTTTTTCG
>CATIWF010191744.1:0-10970 GCA_949630135.1 Balakata baccata
TGCTTAGGAAGGGAGTTTCGATCGCCAGGGTTTCTTCATCGCCGCCTTTGACCTCGAGATTCGTGCCGGCACGGTTTCACGCCTCTGAAGCGGAGGCGCAGAAGGTGGAACCCAAGTCTACCAGCAGCCCGAATCTCAAGACCTTCCAAATATACCGGTGGAACCCTGATAACCCATCAAAGCCCCAACTGCAGGACTACCAGATCGACCTGAAAGAATGCGGGCCTATGGTCTTGGATGCCCTTATCAAGATCAAGAACGAGATCGACCAGTCCCTGACTTTTCGCCGATCCTGCCGGGAAGGTATCTGTGGCTCTTGCGCCATGAACATCGATGGTTGTAATGGGCTTGCTTGCTTGACCAAGATCCCATCTGGGTCGTCTTCTACGATTACTCCTCTGCCCCATATGTATGTGATTAAGGATTTGGTGGTGGACATGACTAATTTCTATAATCAGTACAAAAGTATTGAGCCATGGCTTAAGAGAAAGAACCAACCTCCGGTTCCCGGAAAAGAGATACTGCAGAGTAAGAAAGATAGGTCTAAGCTTGATGGGATGTATGAGTGTATATTGTGTGCTTGTTGTAGCACATCTTGCCCCAGCTATTGGTGGAACCCTGAGTCTTACTTGGGGCCCGCTGCTTTGCTCCACGCTAATAGGTAAATTTTTTATTTTTCTAATTGCTTTGGCCTTTTTTATTGTTTTATTCTTCATTTTGTTTGTTTAGCTGATTGTTTATTGTAAATCTTTGTTCTAGGAATGTTGAATTGGGAACTAGGATTTTTAGGGGTTTAGTGTTTGTGTTGGTATGTAACATTCGTGAAAAGGGAAACTTATTTGATAACTGGAAATATTTGTGGTAATGGCCGTCTGTTTATGACAAAAATGATCTAAGGAGTCAAACACGGAGGAATTACGAGTGAGCTATGAAGGTAATTAAAACGGGTTCTATGGCACATTGTTGATTCGGTTGTAGTTTACTTGTGTTGATTAGCTGTACTAATTTCAGAACTATGTTGCGTGATCAATGATTAATGTTGGTTCTGTAATGCACGCTTGCCTTTTCCATGGATCCGTGGGAAAAAAAATATAATTCTTTTGCCTTTTTCTTAAGCATATATTAGCTTCTTCTTCTTGTTCTTCCAAAGGAAAAAGAATCACAGCTAGGGCAGAAACAAATAATAGAAAAAGAGCTCCAGTATAAAGATCTTCATTAGTACGTAAACTAAACTGATTGTATACCACCATTAATACAGACCAAAGAGCTCCAATATAAAGATCTTCATTAGTACATAAACTGATCGTATACCACTATTAATACAGACCAGAATATGTGTTTTTGGTTTAGCATGAATGAAAGTGTAGGTGTGTTTTTGTGATTAATTCCCTTTCTCGTTTGCTGGATCTGTTCCTTTCTTTTGTGTCATTTTGTAATTCTTAGAAAAACTTCTCTTTTATAAATGCTGTTTTGAAAAGTTTATGTAATATAAGTCTATTGTTTGATCATTCTCTTCATATGGTGACCATTGAAAATCATAGCACCATTTTTTTTCAAATTTGATATTGCAAAAACTCCAGTCAAGCACATATTAGAACTCTAATTTGTAAACATGAATATAACTCCTGTCTCTCCACCAATGACATTGTGTCTATTAATATATACCTGCATTAAAATATAGTTTTCAGGGTATTCTTACATTTTATATGCAAGTGCATACTAACAAATGATTTGGTGTATTGATGCTCGAATGTTATATATCAACTTATATTAAGATCATGGTATGAGGCTAGACATAGTCTAAACTTGTTAGAACTTGCATGTGTTAGTCAACGGAAGAAACAAAATAAGTGTTTTCGTGTTGCTATTAGGTCCTGAATGTGCATGTAATCGTTCATTCTTCTCTTGCTATTTTATAGTTTCATCCTGGAATGGTATGGTACATGGCGAGTTTCTTTGCAGCTGCCAGGAAGTGCACCATACCTACTTCATGGATTCTTAACATTTTTTATCTGAAGTGACGCTTTCAAGGAGCATTCCTATAATTAAAGGGAAGGAACTGATTTCTCTTGTTATTTTGGTGGTGCAACCGTGCAAGCAGGTGGATCAGTGATAGCCGCGATGAATATACCAAGGAGCGTCTGGAGGCAATAAATGATGAGTTTAAGCTATACCGCTGCCATACTATATTGAACTGCGCTGCTGCATGCCCTAAAGGCTTGAACCCTGGAAAACAAATTATTCATATCAAGAAGCTCCAGCTAGGAGGTGGTGCATAAATTGTTCAACGAAAAAAGCACGAGGATGTGCATCCGACAAGTGATTCTGGGTTTCTTTTGGAGAAACTTCACTTCAGCTCTTTATAATAATATGTGAATCAATTGTATTGTACATCCTTTTTGTATTTACAGTTAGGCCCTTTTTCCCAATAAATGTTTATAAAAATTGCGTGGTTTTTATGATTTTCTTTTTGTGGTAGATGCTTCTTTTCAGAATGAGAAAAAATTCCGGGTTATTATGATATCTGTGATTTTAAATGTTGCTCAATTGGTTGGTGACTGGTCGGACTCAAGCGATGCATATGAATAGTAATATAAGTTTATACTAGATTTTTTTTTTTTTTTTTATCAAAATCCTGCATCATACTTGTTAAAAAGGAAATGATATATAATGTAAAAGGTAAGGAATTTGCAGTAGAAAATTTCAGAATCTATTCTTGATATACTATTATGTTCTAGGAAATTATTTTTGTTGTTAATGGTATAATGTAAATGATAATTGTGTAAATGGTATCAAACTTTTTACTTTATTACGATTTGGTATCAAGTCTTCTAATTGTTACAAATTGGTAACAAATCTTAAAAAATATACAATTTGGTACTAAGTCAAAATTTATTCAAATAAGATGATATGTCAGTATATGGACGTACTACATTAGCATGTCACGTCAGTAGTAAATATATTATGTCAGTTTTTTTTAATTAAAATTTTGATTTTCATACCAAATTGTTACATTGTTAAAATGTTTATAACAAAATGAAAAGATTTAAAATTAATTTATAACAATTAAAAGATTTTGCATCAATTTGTAACAAAATGATAAGAATCGATACTATTTGTGGAATTAGCCTTGTAATGTACTCATTAAGTGTATTGTGCACAATGCATTGATATGGTTTCTTTTGTTAGGTGACTTCAATAATAGAATAATGGATTCATTTAGAGCTGCTCAGTTCATATAAGAAAATAATCAGAAAAATAATATTTATAACATTACATAAAACAGCTTCATATGATTGTGATGATTCATTTTTCTATCCCGGAAAGGGAATAACAATGTAACCTGACCATAGAATAAATCTCAGCGCTCAACACAGTTTTAGAATGATCAGTTGATTTATTCTTTAACATTGGTTCATAGCTTCTGAATCATACCCTGAACTTCAACTTCAAAAATGGCCTATTTAAGCCTTGTTTTATGAGAAATCTTGGCATCCATTAACCAACAACTCTGGTGCTTATGGAATGAAGTTGTCCGGAATTATTTTGATGATTGTTTTCCTTTTATTTCCTAACATCCAAGCAACCATGAGGAAATCATTTCTCGTACACCCTCGTCACCTAGAACAGCAACTACCACCGCAATTCGTAACTGTAACAGGTAATGTAATCTGGCTTTGATCTCTTTATACTCTTTTTTGGAGTATGAGGAGTGAGATGTCTCGACTTCAAACCCCTCCTTGTAATAATCATATGATGATAGCTGTGAAAATGAGAACTACCCATAAAAAACCGAGACTCAAGTCATTTGAGAATCACGATTTCAACTCTTCGGCCCTATGGCTACAACATTCTTTATATTTTCATTGAAATGTATAACGATATTCCGCACGTCTGAAACAAACCGCTGATGATTAACCCTTTTTTTTTCTTTTCTGAGAGAAAGCTGATGACAAACTTATTCTTGTGTAGGATGCAATAATGACTGTGATACAGCTTGTTGCAATTGTGACATTGAGAGACAGCCACCCCTGTGCCTGCTGTGCTGCAAAGAAGATCCCTGAATTGATCCCAAACACTCCAAGCATCACCGGTCACCTTGTCCAAGTCAAATATATGGATAAAAAACGGGAAAATCTTTCATTAAAATTTTTCAACATCTTGTACAATGGAAAATCTAATTTAGTATCCAGGCAAAGAGTGACTTGGCATTTGCAGCTACCAAGCAATAATAGTAACCTATATATGGAAAAAGATCATCATGCCAATCAATGCATAGAAAATAAAATTGGAAACAGTTCTCTCTTCGTCACCAAAATTTTTGCAGCAGGCCCAAAATAAATAAATAAATCATGCAATAGTACAACGATCATCTTATCAAACAATTGAAATCATGCTAACTTGACTTGATTTCAAGTGACTTGATAGAGCATATAAACCAGCAAAAGAAATACTAACCGAACTCTTAATAACAAGTACAGTGGGCAGCTCAAAATGACAACTAAGCCATCACAAAATTGCTCAGCTTTTTCAGAGAACAAGCCATGGAGATGAAACTCAAGTTTTTTGTTCCATAAGTTCAGAATATCAAGGCAGTTTTTTGAATCCAAGTTCAATCAATTTCCATCATTTCTGAATGATTAAGGCTCTTTCTAGGTGCCAAATACAAGTATTATGGTAACAAAATTCACATGGAACATTACTATTACCGCTAAACAACCTGAATTTGATCAACTTCCAGGATCACACTTGCATTACCATCCATGGCATTCTGTATCACAAAACTGAAATTACGCCCGAAAAGTAGGAGCTTTCCCACACCTCAATACCCTCGACATTTTCTCTGCTAACAAACAGTCTGTTACCACCCCCTTCAATTTTCCTGATTATCCCTCTCTCTGAATCCTCCACTTTATCCACAAAATTCCTTCTATACAGTTCCTCACCCACCAAATTTTTTCTCTCAAATCCATTTTCTCTCTCAACCACCTTCGACCATACCTCCAGAGACCCTTCTCTGCCAACAAAAACCTGACCCTTATAGCAATGTATCACACTGTCCAAGGCGCCACCAGTGAATCTCAAACTTGGGTTTTTATCTTTCATATAAACCCACGGATCATCCCCTAAATGACGCAAATCTGCCATTGCCAAGTCCCCCGACTTTGAACAGATTTTGAACACCATCGAGTTCTCCACGTCTACATCCACATCCGCGAAGGAGTCGCCGAATCTGCTGCTCCGTCCCGAACCTGGCTCGTTCGTCTCCCAAACCACACTACCAGCCCTTGGATCCCAGATTCTGATATATCCTGAATACCCAAATGCCCCGCTAGTCACTGCCGTTCCAATTATCGCACCTGTATCCGGTAGCCACGTCAGCTTTCCGGGGGCCATACTCTTGGCCGAGCTACCGGACTGTCTCGTTATCTCCGAGACTATGTGCAGAGTTGATTTATCTATCAATAATATACAATTCTCTCTGTGTTGACACTCGAAGGAAGCAAAAACTTGATCCTGTGAGTCAGCGATTGAAGTCAACCGCGCTTTGTAGATTCTCGGATCGGTGGTGTCAGTCCAGTGAGTTGACCCAAGGTGTCGAGCGCTGCAAAAATTGTAGAAATGGACACCGGCGGCGGAATTGGATCCAATTGCGGCAACATCTGGTGAGATGCGGCGGATTGAGGTGATATAGTCGAGGTGAGTTCGGATGGTGCAGGAGTGGCTGAGATTCCAATCGTAAGCTGAAATTTGACCTCCGTGTGCGATCCAGAGGGAGCCGTCGCCGGCTGCAGCGGTGAAGGTGGAAGCAAGACCGTCCGATGCAGGGTGGATGGTAGAGACGAGGGAAGCATCGATACCAGAGAGAGGAGGGGGAGACATTGCGGATCGAAGCTGGGACTCGATGCCGTAGTAAACAGCCTCATCGGCGAGCTCTTGCTTGGAGAATCGTTGAGCAGTAGAGGGGATGCGACGGGAGCGGAGGAGAGAGAGGAGGACGGAGAAAATCTCAGGGTCACGGTCTATAAAGATGGGATCTGGAGAGGGGCGGGTGGAGAGAGCGGCCAAGAGGGAGTCTGGACCACCGGATTGCAGAGTAGATACGGTGGTCTCGAAAAGCCTACCACCAACATTAAGCTTGATGCGATCGCCGCTGCTGGCACTAGAATTACGAATTCCGGGCTCCATCGATGGAAGATTTCGATTACATTAACTTTACTACTTGTTAGGCGGCACAGTCAAAATAAGGAACCACAGACTTTGACTTTTCCTCAGTTCACAGCCGCCTTATTATGCCACGTGTATAATTGGATATGTTTTTTTTTCTCTTTCGGATTGAAAAATACTATTCGTTATACTCATTTCTAACCAACATATAACTAAAATACTTATAATTTACATATTTATATTAAAAAACAATATAAATATTTATATACAATTAAAATAAATTAATATAGTTCAGACCCTTTATTATCGCGCAGAGACGGAACTCCTCCTTAAGTTAAAAGGCCGAAAAAAAAAATAAAATAGTTTCTAAATTTTTTTAATTTTTATAATTTGTGTCTAAAAAATATATATATTTATTTATTTTTAAAAAATAATTTTTAAAATTTAAAGATATAATTTTTTTTTAATATTTTTCCTAAATTCAATTCGACGGGATTTTTAGCCCAAAAAAGACTTGAGTATTATTTAATTTTGAGAAGAATTTTCGTACATTACCATATTTTTACCTTCGTTTTTTCATTCTAATAAAAAATAATTTCTTTTTTACCGATTTTTATTATCACTTTTTCTTCTTTTAATTTCCTTTCCAAGAATCCAAATGGAAGAGAAAGAGAGGTGTCAGAGTCAGAGCTAGAAGATGAACAACCATCTGATCCAGAGAAAAGCATCTTCAAGAGAGCTGGTTCCATATAGGTGTTGCACAAATGAAAAAGTTGCTTCGATGAGTATCTGCTGTGCATTCTTGTAATGAATAATCGAATCATCAATCAAACCCCATTCTCGATCATGCAACAGTACTCAAATTAAAAAAAGGAGATTTCCATAGTTTGTTGGCTGCACGAACTTGATATCCTCCTGTTTGCTTCCCCTGAGTGGTTAATCTCGAGATTGAGGTTGGTTTGGGTTTGGAAATTGACGATATTGTTGAAATCTAGGTTTTTAATTGAGGAAATACAAACATCATCCTCATCAATAATTTTACGTGTTGAATTTTTATCAACTGAAAAAATTTGACTGTGTTGCATCGAATTTGTTCGATCTTTTTCTTTTTTTGTCTATTTTTTTAAATCACCAAGATAAATTCAAAGATATCCGAAATAACTCTAAGATATTTTATGGAATTTTTAAAATATATCTTAATTATATTTAAAGTATTTGTATAAAATTCTTCACCTAAAATTTTCAATAAATTTTCAAGATATATCCAACATATAGCCGATAAATTTCCAAGATATACTTTAAAAAATTCCTAAAAAAATTTTTAAAATATATCTCAAATATTCCCGAAATACACCATACTAAAATATATCTAAAATATTTCTAAAATATTAAACCAAGATATATATACTGTATTTACACTTTGTGGTATATTTTAAATTGACTTTTTAAATTTAAATACTCTTATAATATTTTTTTTACGACTTTTAGTAGGTTGAAAAAAAACTTTAAATTGAAGTAATATGGTAATATTTTAAAAACTTTTACACATTTTTTTAAAAATTCCCTAATTTAGACGGCTGATAGGAGTAAAGTTAGCATATAAACAGTAATCCGTACTGCAAAATTACATGTTTTGATGACATTATTATGGCACTTTAACTTAACTGTTGGCGACATGTTTTCACAAAACATGGACCATTAAATATATATAACAACTTAAAGGAAGGAAACAAATAACAAAGCTCCACTTTGGAGTGAAAATTGGAGAAAAAAAAATGATAAATAGAATTCAAATCCTGGAAAGACCAAGGAACACAGCAGCAGATGATATTTGCACTCTCAGATCAGCAATATCTACATCATGACCACCTTCAACTAAGCCCCACCTGTCTACCTGCAAAATAAGTAGTTTCAGATCATGCATTAGCTAGCAAATAAAAGCCAACAGCCCACAGAATCCAGAATGTGCTGAATTCTAGTTCAGAGACAGATTTTTCAGCAGCACACATTTGTAAGCATACGAGAGAAAAAGAAAAAAAAGGACCTGCAAATCTTCTTCAAGTCTAACCAACTGAATTGCTTCCTCAATATCCAATTTTCCATGAAAGATTCCAATAGCAATTACTAAAGAATGAGCTGCTGCTGCAATTGCATCTATTGCTGCCAATTCACAGTCGTCAGTTTTCTTTAGAAGGTCTTCTATTGCTTTCCTTAATCCGTCTTCTTGCTTGCCACCAAAAAAACTTGAGTAAACAACAGGCTTAAAGCCAGATTCTGATTTCACCCATTCAAGTAAGGGATCAATTTTCTCCACTTGCCGTTCTGAAAGGAATACTAAGTAGTCAGACAACTGCAACCAACGAGATTAAACAAAGATCCATATCTCATAAGTGACCATGTATTAGACCAATTTTTCTAACATGCAACAATGTCAAGCATGCATTCTATGACAAGAGTCGGATGAAACAATTAGCAAAGAGGCATGTCTTCAAGAAGAGCATAATAGTTACACTAACACCCAGTCATGCAGAATGAAGTTCTAGTCACACATTCGCTAACTCATCTCAGAAAAGAATAGGAAACAGGGCAAAAAATTTCAAACAAGTCATATTGTATACGGAAGATCTATGAAAAATCAATTCTTAACTGCAGGGCCAGTGTAACAACACTAAAACTAAATGCACAAAATAACGTATAAAATCAAAACAACTAAAGAGAAATAAGTCCTTGTGTTAATTTTCCTCAGCTAAAAAAAAATCTGAATAGAACAGTTGCAAGTTCATCAATATGATCAAATAATGCATAACCTAGCAATCACACAGGTTACCATTGTTTGACAAACCTAAGTCTGAAAGTGAACTAGCATTTGAACATAAAACTGTGCATTATAAAGAACCAAGCCATTCATTGAAACTTAATGGAAAAAAAAAATATTCCAAATATTTGGGCAACAAATATTTAATAGAAACACAATGCAGTGCAACAGCTCACTGAAGAGGCATCTCTTTTGTCATAGAAGTGAAACTGTTAGGTTGTAGTTGCAACACAATCTTATAAGATGGTAACAGTACACTTTGTTTGTTCCAATAATGGTCGAAGAGAAAATAAAATAAGCCAAACATCCCTTCACTGATTTGGATCCCTTTTTCTGAAGAGGGACAGGAGAAATTAGTATGATTCTTACATAGATTGGTTAAAAGTTACAATTGGCAACTTATTTCCTTCAAGATCATTCCATTGTGCAATGAAATTTTAGTGAGCTGATTTGTCCTTATTTCCCTTAGTTTCCCTTCATTTCTCTTCTTTTCCTCTTATGCATTTAATTACCAAAGGAAATTACAAAAATTCCCTTCCTTTCAATTTCCTTCAAAACAAACTGGCTGAATGTTCAAAATTGATATTAAAAAAAAAGCACATGCATGATTATCAAAAATCCACTTTTGACATATTAATAAATGACATACCATAAACACCCCTCGTCAGTTCATTATCCTCAGGAGCACGACAGAAAACTAAATCTTGATTAAATTTCTGCATCAAGTTCTCAATAATCTTTGGTCGTGTAAGTGGAACTCTCTCCATTGCAGTACACGCAAGTTTCATAAGAGGCATTGAAAAAGGCCTGATGCCATCTGTTTGCTACAACCAATAACAAGTCATTACATTCGTCCGATCATATGTACCACTATATCAACGAGTAAAAATAAATGCAATTTTTAAATTTAAACCATCTAAGCAGTGGGGAGCTTGGGTTTGATATTGGGGGCCCAAAGAGACAATTTCAACAGTTCTTTTGGGGGGGACCAAATGAAGGACACTGCATAGAATTTTCTTTGCTTCTTTGTAAAGTCTGCATAGAGTTTGAGATTGCTGTTCAGGATCTTTGAATTTTTTTTATTTAATTGACTGATTTTTTTAATTTTGTATAAATTGCTTTTTTCAAAAGTATCAATTTAACCAGCAGTTTTCAAAACTAAAAGAAAACTAAAAATGCAAAAAAATTTTCGGAAAATCGATCAATGCCAAACAGTGCCTTCATGCTAATTGAAACTTGAAAATGTTGTGGAGACCAGAAGCTCCTCCACTGCAACTAAAGTCTCTTGAGATAAAAAAAAAAAAAATAGAAATCTGAACCCATAAGCAGAATTCCAAACTAAAAAAAAAATACTCCACTTACATTCAGCGAAACTACCCAATTCCTATAATGTAATCTACACAAATCAAAGAAGCAACTTTGAATTTTACCAAAACAAAAGATGAGAGAGAGAGAGCCAAAACAGATCAAACACCCAAAAAGGAGGAAAAACCCAGTACATCAAAAGACAAACGGAGAATTCAATTACGAACAAAAGGAATGTTTTTTCGCTCGCTTCAAAATGAAAAAGCAGAAGAACCCACAAGTAAAGCAAGAAAAAAGAACTAAATTCAGCACCGATAAATGAACACTATAACAGAAAAATACCCGATTCTAACAAGGCATGGAACAAAAAAGCTGTGTAAAGAGCTTCTAAACACACCTGATATTCCCACTCAGCAGCAATGGCCTTAGCAAGAGCTAAATTAGGCAACTTGAGAGGTCTTTTGGAAGGAGTCTTAAGCGTCCTATAATCAAGCATTACAGTATATCCATTTCCATCATCTGCCTCTCTAGTGGTTACTTGCTTATAAAACCTCTTGCCCACAATCGACCCTGTCATAAACGACATTGGCATTGTCACTGAAGAAGACGATGCCCTATCACGCTTCACATCAGAATCTGGTGCCTTCATGTATATGCTGTCACCGGAGGCGGAAGTAGCGGC
>CATIWF010191798.1:0-18319 GCA_949630135.1 Balakata baccata
GTATTTTTTTGATATTAAATAAGACGATAGTTGATGATACTTGAATCTTAAACATGAATATTTGAGTATGAAAACTTATATATTTTTTTATTAATATTTGTTTTTTAAAATGGTTACTTATTTATCTTCTTTCAAATATAAATATTTTCTTTTTGTTCGCTAATTAGAAATTCAAAATATAAAATGATTTATATTAATTAGTTTAATTCTTTTAAATCCACAAAATTACAAATTTAAATTTGGATTTGAATTTCGATGTAACAACAATAGTTGAGACGTAAAGTGAATGAATGGGACCAGAACAGCACAGAACAGGCCGAAGCAGCATGGCCAGTTCCGCTTCGCACAGCACATTTGAAGGGTGACCAAAGTTTTTGGACTTATTACTCAACTGGAGCAATTGTTGACCAAACTCGTTTTCACTTGGTTTTTCTAAAATTGATTTGTGACGCTTTTAAATGGATAATCCCTTTTTTCCAAGTTGAATTTATGCAACTTTTATTAACTATTTTTTAAAAATATTCTTTAACTTTAACGTCTATTTCACTGCTAATTGAAACAGAAATTTCATGACATTTCAAATTTTGGAAGCAACTTATTGAAATAAATTGAAAAAAAAATATTGATGTTAATGTAGTTCAGACTATTCAGAAATTGAAGAAAAGAAAGGCTTTTGTCCATTTCAATGGAGAATAGAGAAGAGAATAGTACACTGATTGCAACGGTGTTGGATTGCCAGCCATTAGATCCTTATCTATGTACTACTACGATTAAAATCGGACGGCTATATTGTCTTCAATGTCCTTTGTGGCTTTGTCTAATTACGTTGAAAAAGAAGGCTAAGATTTTTCAAACTCGGGGCTAAAAGCTTCGCTGGTGATGGCAATGTTTCTGGGACTGGGAGCGTTCACTTTATATATGCATAGTTTATCATTTTGGGGACATATGATAAAATTAAAACGATATAGAAAAAAGTAGTATAGCCATGCGTAAATAAGACGTGTAGTCATGTACAAATCATAAAAACGGTCTAATGATAGATAGTTTGGAGTTTCCGAATAGCACTATATCTCACAAATAGACGGTAAATTCGAAAGTAGGTTGGATTAAGGTCTAATTTGGTTTAGCTGTTAAATGTAACTACCAGCTCATAGTTGTTAGTGGATAACTGATAGATGATTTATATTGGTGTTGGTAAAACAAGTTAAACTGATACTTTTAGAACATAAAATTAGCAATATGGACATTTTTTATATAATATAAAATATATTCTTTGAGATGTATGAACGAAGAAAAAGCCAAAATAATTACTTTTTAAACAATTATTTATTTTAATAATTTAAATAATAATAATATAATATAATAATTATGAATAAAAAATTTCAAAATTTTAATATTATGTAATTTATAAATATAATTAATTTAATATATTTTTAATATAAATTTTTTATATAATATAAGAAGGCAAGTTAGATGGTGAAATATAAATGTTAGTTATTAATAAAAAATATTAAAATAAAAAATAATATCATTATTTTTTAAAGTTGTAATCTAGAAAAAGCTGTAATTGTTTCAAAAAAAAACTCAAAAATATAGTTTTTTTAAACAACTGTCCTAAAACAATTAACAACTGCTATTCAGAATATTTAACCAAATACTGTTATTGGATATCAAACACATAATAGCTAGCTTAAAAAGCTAAACCAAATACTCCTAAGATTACCGATCCTTAATAATTTAGGATATTTATTCTAAAATAATTGTATATTAGTTCCTTTCAGATTACCTGATTGTAACCTGAATTTAGGCAATAAGATTAGCACTAAATCTATCTATTCTGTTAGTGGGTCATTTTAATGTTTTTTTTTTTCCTAATAATCAGTTTGCATGTTTATCTACAAAAATACTAAGAATTTTTAAAGTCTTTTATAGAAAATAAATTTAATCCCTATTGGATACCCCTTGTATTCCAATTGCCCTAGAAGGGAAAATAATTGACAGTTGCCAAATTCTTTTTGGTATTGAAATAGGACACTTTGTTGCAAGAAGCTATATATCCAACATTTTGGCTTTTCCTTCTTTCTGCATAATCTGATACCACTAAGCTAACCCCTCTGAACCCTTTTGGCTATAATTAAAAGACTTAACTGTATAATCAAACTATATGCATACATAAGAGGGAATCATTTTTTGTTTAGTTGGTTAAAGAATCCAGAATTTTTTGGGTATATCTTGTAGAGATGGTATTGAATCCAATACCTCCTGCCTTTATCCTTACTAGAATTTTTTAATGTTAATTAAAGTTAAAAAAGATACTTGTTTCCCTTTAAGTAAGTAAGATTTTGAATTCGACTCTTATAAATGGAGAAAATTTACACCGGAAGAGCTTTACACCTTTGTGATATGATCTGACTTGCTCTGAATTTAGTTGAAATCTATAGAATTCTGGATACAGAGTCTCTTGTAGAGAAAAAAAGAAGTTAAAAAAAATATTGCAGTCATTCAGTGCAAAATTTAGAAATAACATGTGAAATTATAAAACCCGCCAAAATCGTGATGAACTTTATGCACGAAGACTCATCATGCCCACTACTACCTGATTTCTATAACTTGCCTACCTGCGAAATCAAAGTGTTAATGACCTTTCGAATGTGAATAAAGACGTGAAGATATTACATTTGTCTTCTCTGTTGTGGTTTTCATGGTCATTCCTGCATATGTATATCTCATCATCCGAAATAATTAATTTTAATTGTAAAGTGTTTGATGATATAATCTCTTACTGGTATATGTTGCATTCGTTCCATACTATTCATTATATTTAAAGTAGCACTTAACACATCAATTCTTTTAATTAATTATATTCAACTAACCACTAATTTAGAAATTACATTGGTTGAAGATTTTACGAGTCTTCCAAACAATTCAGGTTTGAGTCTCACCGTTACCTCTCCAACTTATAATTGATTAAAAAAAATATATGAACCACTAATTCTGATCCACATATTTTTAATGCTGCCTAAATTTTTATATATAAATGAAAGCCTCTTCATCAAATCAGCTTTATAAATTTATTCACACCCAAAAAAAAAAAAAATCAATAATAAATGATAATCTATCATGTAAAAAATAACTTACTATTTTATACATAATTAATTAAGCAACCAACTAAAAACACTACTTTCCTAAAATGATGAATTTTTTTTTTAATCTAAACCATTCAATTTTGTAGAAGTTACGAAAGTAAATTTATGTCGGATAGGTTTACTAAGGGAAATATACTCCTTTTTAAGTTTTAAAATTATATATCCAAAATTTAAATTTGAAACTTCTAACTAAAGGAGAAATAATCTTTATCATTCTATTTCGTCCCTTAGAATTCATGATAATATTTTGTTTAATAAATGAATAAATTCATATCTAAATATATTCATAAAGATTTCCACATATGGATTAGATAATATTTATCAATATGAATAATATAAGAGGTAAGAAAAATGTAAATTCATAATTTTTACGTTGCATTTCATTATATATAATTTCGGCATAAAAGAGGAAATTTTCATGAGAGATGACCAATTTGTTGCTTTTACAGAGTCCACCAACTATATGCAAATTATATTCGTATCTAAATATAATGCTTTTTTTCATTACAATAAAGTCACTCAACTATATTTTTATTTTATTAAAATTACTTCCAGTTAATTTTTTGATTTAGGTAATTAGAAAGTCAACGCAACAGCTGACATGTTACCGGAAGTTTAACGTAGCAGCTAATATGTCATTAAAAATTTACCAAAAATAACTTTAATAAAACGAAAATATAATTCCGTGATTTTTTCAGAAGGAAAATTTTTTTTACAATTTTACTGCAATAAATACAAAGTTCAATAATCATATATAAAATTAACTAGATGTTAGGGTTGTTCATTTTGTGTTACTTTCAAGTTGCAATTGACTACACTTCTCCATAGAAATGGAAATGAGAAATCAGTTTCTGTGATTCCAATGCAAAAATTAGCCTCTAATATATCCATTCAGGAAATTTGTAATTAACCTAAATCAGGTTGATATATTCAAATGAATCGATAATATACGGTTTTTCGACGAAAGACATATAGCATTTGTAATTGTTTGTCTTCGTCATTTTGCCTGTTTTATCAATTTTCTGTTCAAGTTGTCCCTTTTATATTTTATTTTTGATCCACTTTATTTTTTAAAATTTAAAAAAAAAACCAATACATCCGGCCATCATAAGATAACATGGCATGTCGGAACTAACTATGTCTTGTGTCTAAAAGAATTGATTATTGCCTCACAGACAAAATTGATTGTTTGTTAAAATTAATTTTCTTACATATAAGCAATTTGTCATTAGTTCAATCTATAAATAAATAAGTAAAATCCAACCATGTATTCATTATAATATAACCAATATAACAAAAATGAATTGTAATGACAAGCTCCATAATGGGCAGAGTCATCCACAGCTTTAAATGCTGGCCACGATTGTGACCTCTGATAGAAACTAATCTATGAATGCCTAAACAAACAGGAAAACCGACTATTGTGAGAATCTGCCAAATAACAAAAAGTGAATAACACCAAAATTGGCCCTTGTCATTATTGTGACAAAGAAACTACTCCATAATCCATTATTCAAAAAAAAAATAATAATAATAATAAAAATAATCAGGATGAAGGGTCAATCAACTTTTTCTGGGATTTCCAATTGACCTTAGATATTATCTTTGGATAAATAGTAGCTTCTTAGAAAGAATCAATAGTCCAAGGCTATTGGAAACATAATAGCATAAAGCAGAAAATTAGTATAGAAGTCTGAAACAGACAAGTTTAGAGTTCTTTTACCTGAAAGGGCTAGCGAAGCCAATATCAGTCAGGTGATCACTGGATTTGGATTTGAGAAAATCTACACAAACTTGCTAAACCAATGCTCACCTACCAAATTGAACATTTCACAGAAAAACAGAACAGAGCCCACACATTAACCAAATAAATGATCAACAGAACGATCTCTTATCACTAGAACAAGAACCTTAGTTCTTTATTGAATCATTAGCCGATCAGCCAAAAGGAGAAAAAAGTAAGAACAGAGTTCACCAGGAAGTTGAAGCATTTAGGCTAGGAATTCGGATTCTGACAGGCAAACCATCCAAATGTTGTAGTCAGGCAATGTATACCAAAGATGTACCAAAGTCTATCTTTAGTATCCACCTTCTCATGCCAACCTCATCCGCATGTCCTGAGCTTTCAAGCACCAGCTATCATCCAAATCTAATTTCTAGACAAATCGTCTCCCTTGATGGCTATTCATTATCAAGCATGCAGCGTCCGCATCAGAAGTTCTAATCAGCATCTAAATTTCTGAGTTAATATTTTCACCGTACCTTGTACATCCTGATAGCAAGCTGATGAAACACCTGGTAAATAATCAAAAAACATCCTAAAGCAACACAATATTTCAAGAGTAATCCAACCTGGAAAAGACAAGTCAGTTCATACATAATATAAACAAGGAATATTACCATCAAACTTGCTGCACATATATCATATTCACCTTATATGATACAATTGCAGATTTTCAGAGCCAGCAGATTGTTAAAAGAAAATAATTGCTCGGAATAAAGCATTTCCTAAATTTTAACTTCATCAAATTGGAATATTATTACTCACCAGAAATGTAAAGTTGAAAATAAACAAATTCTTCATTATCAAAAAATATAAGTAAATGTATTAGAGTTTACTCATCATACATACAAAATTTTCATAAGCATTCTTCATCAAATAATCATGAATAAACAAGAATGTTATCCACATTGCTTTCCAGCTAACTGGCTTCTCTTTCAATTATTGATGGAGATGGTGGAGTCATAGTCTCATCTTTACCACCTGCAGCAAACTCTTCTTTCACTGTAGAAAGCTCCCTATCTGGATTATGACATTCATTCAAAACCTTGCTAGGACTTGTAGAACTGTATATCATAATCTTGGATGGGCTAAGATTATTACCAGGAGGAGAACTTGGGCCAGAACAACATTCAGGAGGTGAAGGCTGCAAATGATTGCTGTTGTCTACATGTTTTTTATAAAATTTATCTTCCACAACATCATATGCATTCCCAGTTCGGACTTCCTGAGCTAGAGAGCACCAACAACAACACAGCCAAAGTGTGCAATCAGAAACTGCTGGTTGTCCACAACAGAAGGTATAAGTTGGTAAATGAAACCTTTTTTTCATTTGAATTCTCCAGAAACCGCCGTACATCAAGCCAAACACACACAGAATAATACCAGTAAGTCCTAAACCTTCTCTGACAGACTCATTGTCAATATTAACAGCAGCCAAATTGAAAATCCAAAAAGGAGCCATACAGAAGAGGAGAAAGGTTGCAATATGAACATACATGTTACCAAATCCAAGCCTCTCCATGTTCCATCCAAAGACACAAAAACTGCAAAAAAGGGATAGATATGCCAAAGAAATGTCATCCCAAAAATCAAGTATTCCTCCACTCCATTGTGGTCTAGTTTCAACAATTCCTTCTTCATCTCTACTTGCAAAGGAATATCTCTTTTCTAATGATTTTAATCTCAACTGCTCTGTGCTCTTGCTCTCACCAGTGGTTATGTGAACCTGAGCTTCTTCATCCGTTTCGGTATCATAATCCCTTCCAAGGGGACTAATAATGGTATATACCCCAGCAACTGCAGGTGCAGCTATTGCAACAGATATGCATACCCCAACTCCTAGTGCAGGTCGCTCAGATCTCCTGTACCCCAAATTCAGACCACACAAAGCATACTGAGTAAAACAGTTTAGATGGAGCAGAAGAACAACAACCATCATGTGTGCCCATTCGTGGGGCTTATAGGTCCCATTCTTGCAGTAAATCTTTCTGAGCCGAGAAATGTCTTCTGGTTTCCATCTAGAAAGAAGTACAAGATGGTAGAAACGCTTTGGGTGTTGGTATAGACACATAAGAGTAAATAACGCATTGAGTATTTGATTATTTACTTCAAACCATGCATTTCTCTGTGACTTTTTAGGCAGTACAGCATTTAACATTCCAGTCATTACTAGGAATAAAATTGCGCCCGAAATAGCAACACATAAGATCCAGACAAAGAGGGCCAAGTTCATTGGGTCCCGGATCCATTCTTTGCCCATGTTCATTACAGAAGCCCAATCAATCTTCCGAGAAAAAACCCCATTAATACGTTCACGAAAACCATGGCCACTCGAAGAAGCAACAGAACGTGATATTGCATCCCTTTCCCGAGCCAACCGTCTAAACTTGGCAGATGCAGATCCAAATTTAAGTAACTTTAGCCTTTTGGAAATTGCATCTAAACTGTCCTGGAAATTCTTTTGAGGGTTTTCATTGTTCAATAGGACCCGTCTAGAAGTTGAAGTGTTGAAAGAGAGGGATTTACTAACATTTAACTCCTCAATTTCCACTTTTTGGTTCTCGTTATTTCTTGAATCCATTCTCTAGCTCACAGTTGATTTTTGTCAATTAATATCACAGGTCTGACATCAAAATTGACATCCCAATAGAAAGAGGAGTATTTCCATATGCAATATTTCTGAGCTCAATCAAACATTGATACCTAAAAACCAAAAAGAGAGATATTAATTTACCAAAGCTAGAGAAAACCTTAGTCCCAAATGAAGAGTAGGTATCTATCTTAGCCAACCTACCTATAAGCTGAACAAATTACACAATGATAAAGGACCTCCATTTAAGAGAAGCAAGAAAACTAGTTCCAGATAAGAGATGCAAGAAAAGCTTAGTCCCAAATGAAGAGGAGTAGGTAGCTGTCTAGACTAGGCAAGTTATCTACAAGCTGAACAAAATAACACAAGGATAAAAAAAACTTCCATATAAGATATGCAAGCAGCATAATATCTATTTACCTGCTTAGCATTAACTAATTTAAAAAACTCAAATCCAATACCTACCTGTGATTTAAAACCCAGAAACTGATCTTAAAGATACCTTCTTCTATCAACAGTACCATTAAAAATGGAAAAAAAAAAAAAAAAAAAGAAGTACCAGAAAATTATCATTAATAAACCCATCAAGACTTCATACAAGAATTAGACCATCAGATTAATTTATGAATACAGTAAACTGATGTAATAGTATGGAAATTTAGATTAAGATAGTTCAATTTCCACTTTTTGATTCTCATTATTGCTCAAATCCATTCTCTTACTCAAACTTGAGCTTCATTGATCAATATTTCATGTCTCACATCAAAATTGAAATATCACAATAGAGAGGAGTATTCCCATTTGCAGTATCTCTAAGCTTAATCAAACATTGATACCTGAACAACAAAAAGTAAGACACCCTATTAACCAATAGCTACATAAAACACAGAAAACCTTAGTCCCAAATGAAAAGAAGCAGGTATCTTTGTAGGCTGGACAAGCTATTAAGATATGCTGAACAAAATAACACGATGATAAAGAACTTCTACATATGAGATGCAAGCAAAGGAAAATCATCCGTTTATCTACTCGGCATTAACAAATAATTGTGAAAAAGTAAAATCCGTAAGCTACCCATGATTTAAAACGCAGAAACCGATCTTAAAGATACAATTTTTTTGTTATCAACGGTACCGTTAAAAATGAAACGAACCACCAAAATAGCAGCATCAGAGAATCCATCAAGACTTCAAATTAAGAATAAACGCATCAACTTAATTCATGAATTCATTAAACTGATGAAATTGGGAGAAATCGAGAGTAAATACCTCTTGATAAGGGAAAAACGTGGAATCGGAAACCAAACGTGAAAGAGAAGCAAAAGAAAAAAGATACCTCTTTGACTGACAGAGGAACGTTGAACAACCTTTGATTTAGGCGCTGTTTGGTTCAGATGAAGATGAGCTTTTCTGTATTTCTGCATAAAAAAAACTGATTCTCGCATTATTAAGTAGGTAATTAATCCACTTGCGTTGCTGATGGAAGGAGTTCTCATGAAAAAGGATTTGATTCGCCATGTGCTTGTAGCGGTAGCCACGTAAAGGTTCTAAACGATGTCGCACTCCTTTTTTTTTTTTTTTTTTTGAGAAAAGAAAAACAAAGCCCCTAATTACAAATCATCCTGCGATGAGAAACGCCGGTCAAGTCATCAAACAGGAGTAAACCAATACTTGGTGGAAGCGTAGCAGGCAAAGCGATCTTGCTGAGTTAAAGCTACATCGGCGGAGGTATGCCATTTCCAAACCAAGTTTAAATCTTCAGAATTCAAACTTAATAAGGATTGATATAAGCTGAAGCAATGGTAAATTTACCATTAGGAGAAACATTCCAGATTTGTGAATCATTCTCATGATGAGGCGTGCAATGCATAGACAGACAACTGCTCCAACGTATATTCCGGCGAAAAATCCCTTCCAGATCAAAATTCCAACAACCCCGGACGCTAGTGCTCCCTTTCTTAGGTTTTTGTCAGCATTTTCATGCATTACGCTGCTTAGCTTACGCTTATCTCCAACAATTAACATACCTTCAACATTATTTTCCTGCTACCAAATGTGCTGATCATAATAAAATGTGCTGAGACTACAAAGACTGATTAAAATCATATAATTATGTATTCAGAATTTTAAAAGATTTTAATAGATTTAAAAAGTTTAAGTGGTATACAATTAAGAATTATAAACACTATATAAAAATTAGGAGATATTCAATTATAATTTTTAAAAATTTAAAAAAAAATCTATAAAAATAAAGTAATATTTAATTAGGATTTATAAAAACTCTATAAAAATAAGATAGTATTCAAAAAGTAGCAGAGTTTTATAAATATCAAAATTTTAAAGACTTTCAAAATTTTTTTTTTTATATAATTTTATATATACAAAATTTTAGTAAAAGTCTTTCATTTTTTCATAAAATTTCAATAGACTTTTTTTTATAAAATCTATGAAAATTATTAACAAATTTATAAACTTTATAAAAGTCATTAAAAATTTATAAATTTTATAAAATTAACCGATCTAAAATCTATACTTTCTTTTAAAATCCAAATTGAATACACTCTGTCGAGATTTTGAGTCAATAACAAGAAAAAAAAAATTGCTAATTTCGATTCAATATATGCAAGGAACATTAAGTGGCTGCTTAGTAACTGTAAAATAGCTTATAATCTATATTATAAATTAGTTTAACCATAAAAATAAGCTATTTTGATAAATAATAGCTTATTTAGAAAAAAAAAATAGATTATAATATACTAAAAAATAAGTTAGTAAAACTAGTATTCATATTAAATGCTACTAAATTATAACTTTTCTTTTCTTTTATGCCTATATTTTTTTAATTAAATGACATATTATATCCCTTAATTTCATAATTCTACATCTATCATCTCTCTCTCGTTCAGATCAATTCTGTCAACTTTTTTCTCATTTGCTGCTTATTTTTTTTATTATTTGGTTAGAATTTTGCTTTATTATTGCTATTGTTTATTATTTTGGGTTGAAATAATTAATATTACTATATTATTATATGATATTTTTTATTAATTATAAGCATGTGTTATATTTTTTAGCTATTTTTTTATTAATATAAACATATATTTTTATATCATTTTATAAATTTCAACTAATAGCCAGTTTTAGCAAATATTTTTAACTCAATAAACTATATTTTCAAATATGTTCTGGTTTTAACTAAAAATCCTAACTCATCAAGAAGTACAACCGATCTGTCAAGAAGTACTCGAATAAATCCAACGCAATTTGATTGGAAGCTGCCAGCCTACAATACTATTCCGTAACACTCATGCATTGCTAGTTCAAAATAAGAAGCTGACAAAAATCTTGTTAGGGGTAGAAAGGTAAATTCCAACCAAACCACATGACTATAAAAAGTAGGCACGTTTCACGCCTCATGCGTCTGTCAACGTTTCGCGCCAGAGGATTTCTCCCTCCCGTACTCTGACCTGTGTTTTACTTCTTTCAACTTTCGTTTCCAGAGCCCCAACATTTTCTTTCATTTTCTTTCCATTATTGTTAGGAAAGAAAACCCTATTTTCCCGAGAAACTAACGCTCGTCACCCCCACTTGACATCTCTTTAGTGTTTTACTTTAACTCGGTTAAAGACTGTTGGAATTCAAACTTCCAGGTCTGTACTTGATGATTGCTAGTATTTTTTTCTTCAATAGTATGAACATTTCTACATTTAAAATGTTCTTTTGAGAGGTTTGCATTTGTGTTTTTTATTTCTATTGCGGAATGCTCTGTAGTTTGTTCTTTCTTTCTGGAACAAAAATGACAAATTTGTATCAAGTGAGAGTTGAACAGAGGTTATTGCTCTATGACGGTGTCGTTTTTTTCTTTTTTACTTATTCCTCGTCCATTTTTTCGCTATAGGATTAACAAATGATCTTTTTTCGTTTGCTTTTTGTTTGTCTAAGTTGTTGTTAAAATTTGTGGAACAATTGAAGATGCTTATCACTTAGTAAGATATTTTTCTGGTTTTATGGGATACTAATATTGTTTTTCTTACCATTTTCCTTGTTTATATTTCTTTACGTTTTCAAGAAGGGGAGCTGCTTTTAGATTTATAACCTAGTTTTTGCAATCAACATAATGGGCGCTGGAAGGAAGACGCAGAAAATCACTGTGCCGGAGAAATCTTTGCCACCATGGGCAGTAAATAGTATCGATACGGCAAGGAATCTGAGGACCAGCGATCTAGCTGGGGTTATTTTTGGGTGCAAGCATAACACCATTCAAGAATGCTTCACCAATGAGTTGTTTGGTTAGTTGGCTATCTTTCAGATATGTTATCTTGAAAGAGTATTTTCTTTGATGTTTATTTTTTTCTACATAATCTTAACTTTACACAGTTGAAATATCATATGAATTCGTGGTCAGGTTTACCTGCTCCTCATTTCGTGTATGTGAGGAATATCAATCCTGGTTTGCCACTCTTTCTGTTCAACTACAGTGATAGAAAGCTTCATGGTATATTTGAGGCTGTCTGTCCTGGAAGACTCAATATTAATCCACAAGCTTGGACTGAAGATGGATCAGATTGGACTCCGTATGCTGCACAGGTATTGTCTAGGTTTTCTTTCTGTCCATAGGCAACAAATGGAAAACTGAAGCTTGCTATTTATTACAGGTTAAGTTCCGTATCTGGATTCACTGTCAGCCATTATTGGAAAGTCAATTTAGTCCAATAATTGCTGATAACTATTATGGACCAAAGCTATTCTGGTTTGAACTAGACCAGAATCAAACAAGTAAATTGATCACATTGTTTTCTTCTTCACCAATGAAACAAAAACAGATGTATCAGCACAACTCATCTGGTTCAAATGCAAGGTAACAATAGGATGTTTTAAAAACTTAATGCAGATCAGACAGACTTAGAATTAGGTCCCTAATTGACTCATCCTCATTTTAGCAGAGAAAAGCAGCAGTTGGAAGCCCCTGTTAATGATAACAGAGAAAAACAAGGGTGTGAGTTTGCATGTGTGAACTCAAGTTCAAGGCAATCTTATTCATCTGTTCTGAAAAATAGGAGTTCATCTGTCATCCATACAGATTACATCAAATTAGGTACTTCTTCTCAGAAACCATGGAGTGCCTTGTTTAATAAAGAAACTGCTTCTGATGCTAAAAACAGAACTGGAGATTCAAAGATGCTGACTTCAGAATCAGATTTTTCTTATTTGGATCAATCCAATTTGCAATGGGAGCCTTCGCCATATATCACTGAGAAAGTCCATGTTTTGGAAACTCCATTGGACAAGGAACATTCTGGAAATTGTGGAACTGTAGATATTGGGGATTCAAGGCATGAAGCCAAAGATCAAGATGGTTTGCAGTGGAGATCCTCATGTATTTCACCTTCTTTTGGTGAAGAAAGTCACCCTTCAGAAGTTCCTAAAGATGGGGATTTACCTGAAAATGAACACTTATCAACTGATTTAGATTGTGAACCCTCCTTCTACGAATCCATGGCAAATATGGTTATAACAGAGGATATTCAGGGTAATGTTGCCAATGTAAATTTAAGAATGGTTTTTGAAAATCAGTCTTCTGATTTCAGTTCTGTTGTATCCAAGGTAATTGAGGCTATCGGTCATTGTTTGTCATATAAATAAGGAATTTTTCACTTCACCCAATTGTCTTATACTTGTCATCTGTTCTTTAAGTTATTATTTGAAGTAGAAGAGTTGAAGAAATCTCAATCAATGCAAGTTCAAAAAACAAATTTGTTGGAGCAGGAACTGGTATGCTTTCTTTCTAGTTTTTTTTTTTTCTGTGTTTAGAATCAAAATTCTGGCTCTTGCACATCCTGATATGTTTTACGTGTGCTCTTGAGATGGGGTCATTGACTGATTATCATGCTTGCACTGCTATGATTGTATGATATACAGATAGTTGTTTGCCATTGTATGTTGTATATTTTGTGATTATCTGATCACATTTATTTGAGCATAATTTATTGCCTCCCATGGGCTCTTCCGAAAGCCAACTTAAGATTTTAACTTTTTCTTTTTATGCTCATTCTGTCCTTGTCCCAAATCTCACTTATTGGTGCATTGTTGCTTCACTAGTTGATATATGTGATTGTGGATATTGAACTTTTTTACGTATCTTTTTATGTTTTTAAATTTTGTTATTATATTCTTCTTTAGAACCTCACTGGGTTATTGCCATCAAACTCACAAAGTTGCCCCTCTCCCCACAATATATATATATATAGAACAATCCTCCTCCTCCTTTGCGCTTCTTCTGCTACTAGGATTTTATGTAGAGCTTGTTGCATTTGCTTGTTCTATCTTTTCCTCCCTTTTTCATTAGCTTTTCCCACTCTATTTTTTCTCATGAGCTTGTCCCACATCTTTATTTTTTATTTTTTAAAACTTGTTGTAAATTGACAATTCAGATTGCGTCAAGAATTGAAATTCAACAATTGAAAGATAGATGCAAGATGTCAGGAGCAAACTGTTTAAACTTTGGTGAATTGATGCTTATAGTTGGTGGCTTTGACAGTTCTTTGTGGTTTTCAAGTTTAGACGCATATTCTCCTTTCCAAGACGTAAAGATACCCCTTGCTTCGATGAGTTCACCACGTTCACATGCTTCAGCTGTAAATTCAAATGGTCAACTTTATGTGTTTGGTGGTGTGCAGGGTGATTACTGCTATGACACAGGTATGTTTAGTTTTCTCTTTGACTTTTCACCATTTTCAAAATATTGGTTTCTTTAAATGGCAATAATTTTGCGACTCGCAAGGCAGTGACACTGAGATTCATTATTTTTGAAGTTGAATCATACAATCCAACACGCGATAAGTGGATTTCTAATCCTCCATTAAATCAAAGGAAAGGACACTTAGCTGGCGTTTCGTTAAGTAACAAGATATTTGCCATTGGGGGTGGACATGGAGCTGATACTTTTGCAGAGGTGGAAATGTTTGATGTAAATTCTGAAAGGTGGATCCCTGTTAGGTCAATGCTTGAGAAGGTAGTTCTTATATATATATATATAGCAACGATTGGAGTGGGAGAGTCAGAGTCGAAAAGAGGATTCATCACTTCTTTCTCTCATTCAAAACCGTGCATGAGATTTTCATCTCGCATGGCTCCTAAGTGATAAAAGAAAGAAGATGAGTTCTTTCTTTTTTTATTACTTTCCTCACGTATATATAAATAAAATAGACATTGCTTTGCTGACACTGTAGTTATACCAAGATAACATTTATTTTCTATTTGTGAAATCATCAAAAGTAATGAGGTTTGTTTTATGTTCAATTAAAAGAAAAAATACATATGGGTCTCCTTAGTTGTGCCTCTGCATTTTTGGCAATTTTGTAATTGATTTTACAACCAAAATAGGAAAGAGTAAAAAGGTAGTTCCCACCGTTTTTTCCCTTATCAGAAAGGTAGTTCCCACTTTGAGAGGCTTATTTACTCAACATACACAACTTTCAAGAGCAATTGAAATATGTTTATCTCTGGTATTCTGAGAATGCTTAATATCTTTACTTCCTTAGCTGATAAATTGATGCAAAACATGTTAATTGCTGGTATTTTCTGATACAATTAGAGATAGAAGCCCAAATTTTTAATTATACTCTATCTTTTTATATTTTATTAACTAGCTTAATCTCTCTCTCTCTCTCTCTCTTTTTTTTTTTTTTTCCGTCAGAGACTTGGCCCTGCTGCAGCAGAGTTAAGTGGTGTCGTCTATGTCGTTGGAGGATGTTATGGAACAGAATTTTTGAAGTATGATGTCATTCATTCATTTCTTTCTTCTATCTATTTGTTTGGTGGATAAGTAATTTGCATATGGTCAAAGTCCATCCAGATCATCTACTTTCAGCATGTTTATTTGGGATCAGTCTTTAGTATGCCAGTATGTAGTATGGGTCATTGAGTTGATAGGAATCTCTTGCATGAGTTTTGACCAAGAACTCTATAAATTTTTAATAATATAGATAATTTGAACATGTTTGTTTTTACATAATCTAGTGCTTGTACAGAGAAAAGTGATGATTTTTAACATTTTGAAGCCCCCTTTACTATTTTGAAAAGTTTAATATTATCTTCAGTAGGTTTTTACAATCCCCTGTAGTGTTTGTAAGGTATAAATTAATTTCATGAAATTTTTATTGTTGTCATTTGCAATTCTCTACTTGACATAAAATTTGTTAGAAATTATACATCTTTAATTCTTTGAAATAAGTAGTAAATGAATTCTTAACTGTTAAGGTTATAATTTAGACTTGGTTATCATTAGTATATTTTCCAAATAAATTCTTAAAACATGATACAACAAATTGGGAATTCATCTACAGATAAATTTTATTAAGTACCTATGAAGAATCAAACACATGAGAATTCTAATGTTCATGTTTGGAGAATTATATGTGACGTGATTTTACTAGACTTTAAAGTTATTTATTGAGACCCTCTATCGGAATCAGAATACTTCTAATTTAAGATAAATTTGATTTCTTGTAAGGGTGGGTAAAATAGAAATATAACGACATTAGTAAGGGTGAAATACAAAAATAAGGTCATTCATATTACTTTTAATCATCTTAAATGATAAAATTTAATGAATTTTCAAAATTTATTTCAAACGCAAAAATGTTAGAACACCAATAATTGGAATTGAATTCAATTCTAGCATGAGAATGGTTCCAAATGTAGTGTTGGTTAAGTTTATTTACTACTAAAATGAATTATGTATCTCTTCTTCCTTGACAGTACCAAGGTAAGCTTAGCTTGACAGATTTGTCTTTTATTTTTCAGTTGAAAAATCAGAAAACCTTTTTTCATAGGGTAACGGTGCTGGACTCATCTGAAAAGCGCATAGTTGTAATTTTCTTCCCCAGGTCTGAGCTTTGACATTAGAACAAGCTTCGGTTTTGCTATTGGTATAACGTTCTCTGTGGCTTAACAATTGGCTGATAAGTAGCCTGTTGAGATTAATTATATGGATTAACATTGGAGACTTGTTGATGCCTACATATTGATCCATTTAGTTTAATATTACTAATCGTAACTGATTATCTGAAATTTTCATCAATCTAGTTTTATTTATATCCAGTTTGCATTAGCTGGTATTGGGAGGAGAAGCTTCTTCAAGCATCTTTTTGTATTCAGTGGTGATACAACTTAAGTGTTTTTGTCCGAATGCATTTATTTTTTGATTTTCCATATACGGTTATTTGGAGTTCTGAGAGTCAAAACTGTTTTCATCTTCTGCTATATAAATGCCGAAAACAGACTGGACCTATCAATTCTTTCTGTATGTGGCATATATGTAAAAGATTCTAAATATTGCTTTTCTTTTTTGCTCCAAATTCTTAATATTTCAGCTCAGTTGAGAGACTTGATCCTCGAGAGCATTCATGGAGAAAACTTAAGAGTATGACCTCTAGAAGAGGATTCCATTCATTGGCTGTCCTGAATGAGAAATTGTAAGATAATCTCTGTATTCAGTGTTTCAATATGGAAGACTATTTTGATCGCTTATACAACATGTAGATTATGGAGTATCCAATGTTTGATTGTATTTTTACATGATATTATTTTTCATTAAACAGATTACAAATATATGGGGACTAAATCGAGGAAAACTTGTGTGTGTAGATATGCTTTGGGTGGCTATGATGGGCACAGAATGCTCTCTTCAGTTGAGGTATTTGATCCTCGTCTCGGTTCATGGATGACAGAGAGATCCATGAGTAACTCTAGGGGATATTTTGGTGCTTTTGTATTGAGAGACGCGATCTATGTCATGGGTGGCCTGGGTGACAATCAGAAAGTATTAGACACGGTATGCAACTGCTCTCCAATTGTATATGCATAATTTTAGAACTTTGTTCTTAGATATGGACTTGTTTAGCAGTTAGTAATCGTGTTCGATTTTTCGGTGATGCAAGGACAGGTGGAGTGTTACGAGGAATCTAGTGGTTGGCAGGTAACTGACCTCAAAGGAATTGGGAAAAGATGCTTCTTCTCCAGTGTCGTACTATAATTCAATTCCTAATAACAAAAAAAATCCTTTTGGCAACCTATCGGTGCAATTAAGAGGTTCTTCCACTTTATAAAACTCGTTCTTCCCTTCTGGATAATACAAATACAGGTTGTAGTCAGGTTGTGGAAGCTGTTTCTCATAGTTGTCTTGTATCCAAGTGAAATTAAGTAGTTGGAAGTATAGGTTATACGACTCCGTTAACTTTAGATTGTAGAGAAATTGCATATTGCGTGGTACATACGTGAATATGCCCAAGTTTAGTATATTTTTGGCCGTTTACTTTTGTCAGTTTCTATTACATGGCCTTTAAAGTTTGAACATGATCTTGTTCTAAATGCAAAGCAAAATTATGTTTGATGATAATATTAGGTATGTATAACTTGTTTGCTATTAGATATATTATGAAACCATATTTCGTAAGCTGGATGAGTATTGACATTGATTCAAATTTGTGTACAACTTCTCTTGATCTTTTCATAGACAATATTGTATCTGCAATTGGAAAAATTCTTGCATTGATGAAATCTATGCAAATAACTTATATGACATGTTCATATTGGTTTGATTTACATCTATCAAATCTATGCCCTATTGCCTATAAATATAAGCCCCTTATAGTTGAAATGTCACTTTCTTAAATTTTGTTGTTTATTAATGTCTTGTTTTACTCCTTCCAATATGGTCTTGTTTTACTCCTTTCATTTTATTACAATTTTATAGATAATTGTGTGCTAAATTCTATAATTCTATAATCAAAGTAAAAAG
>CATIWF010191890.1:0-24811 GCA_949630135.1 Balakata baccata
GGTTAGGGAAACAATAGAATACAGGAAAATACAAACCTTGGCGAAACAAACAAAGGATCCTTTTCTGCTGTTTGTTACTGAAAACGCAAGTAAAACTGTAAAAAAATATATTTAGGGCCTAACTACCTCTCGTGTGTCTAAGGAGTATTTATCTCTGAGACCACCAGATGCTTTGATTCCTAACCAGACTAGAGATCTACACAAAGAAGCTTTGCCACTTTCTTTTTGCAGCAATGCTCCGCCTAACGGAGCCCAAGTTGATCGCAGCTCGTAGCTTGCACCACCCTGCTTTGGGTTTTCCAATTCTCGACATATGTACACCAAGACTTGGGCCCGAAGAAAACATACCTACTTCTCCTTCGTTGCCTGAACTGAAAATAAGAGGATTTCCTTGCCCCCAGGCTGATGTTCGAGCTTGAGAAATTTCTTCTGGCGTTGCTTGACTAGTTGTGACTACTGGCCATAGCGAAGCACTCGTAGACCAACTGCTCTCTCCTGAACAAGGAGGGGAAATGACATCCCTCAATTTGAAACTGTTTCCAAGCATTTCGGGGAACACTTGCATTAGATGATTCTGTGGTAGAGAAACTTCTAGCTGATTGCCACTCTCTAAGGTGTTGAAGTTCAGCAGCATTTCTGGTGGATCTGCGAAATTGTATGCATCACAGAGAATCGAGAATTACAACTTTGAGAACATAAATTATATAAATATCAACACGCTGCTCGAGTTTGCACTTCAATTGAGTATAATGAAAACGAATCCCCTCAAATTAATTCAAATTCACACTCATAAATACAATCTCAATTACCTTGCTGTCCGACGGGGAATTCAAGTTGCTGCAGGCTGAGATTTTGACCATGAAATGACTCGGTTTGTGGATATGTCAACGGCCTTGGCAGTCCAAGAATTGCACGAGCATCAATCGGGATGAAATCATTCACATTCTTATAAGCCTGTCTCTTTAAAGTTTCCACCACGGCCTGTCATTTGAACAGAGAAGTGGAACAATCGGATATTATCCACCCAATTAGAACTTCAGATCCATCACTAAAGATTAAATCTTGAAGTACTTACCTTGCCTGGAGGAACTGGTTTATCCAGAGGCTCGTAGATCTGGCCATCAAATGTCACTCCTATGACTTTGTACACAGAATTGAAAAGAAGCCCAATACTCTGTCCGGCTTCACAGTAAGTGTAGAACTTATCCTCCAAAACACAAGTATTTGCGTGATCTATGATCGTATCCCAAGTCTTGTTTGATATTCCACCTCCAAGAACCTGCGAACCCGCGAGCAAGTTCTCAGTTTTGATGAATTCATTCTAGTTATTTTAACTGAGGAAAAATACGAAAGAAAACTAGCATGGAAAGGAGATTTTCTTACCTTCCGTAGGTTAGAGGGATTAATTGAGTGGAAACGCAGAAAGTCCCTCACAGTGCGAATTCCCAACTCAACTAACTTCTTGTGGTATGTGCCCTCTTTTGCTATTCTTTCCAAACGCCATACATCATCATCTAACTGTGGAGGGTAATGTTTCTTATACACTGAATTAACAAATTAACTGTGTCAAATTTTTAGTTAAAGGTTTTACATAAAGCTAATAACCCTACAAATGGTAATAATAAAGCTTTGAACTCACGTTCTCCGCGATGATCCTTGACAATGAAAGCTTCACTGCTTGCTTCCCTAATCCTTTCGCTACAAGTTTTTGACACAGGTCTAGCTCCTAGCCGAAATTTTCTGCTTCTTTGCCAACTAGAATTGTCAGTGAAAAACACCTCACTTATCAGAACAAAGCCACCCCTTAGTGTAACACTCAGGTCTCCTCCTGTTACCAGTGGCCTTCTACCCTCTCTTTCACGAATAATGCTGGCATTGAATTCATTCTCGCTCCAATCTTCTCGATCATCTGAACCGAAATCACCATCAAGAACGAGAATCTCAATCTTCATAGAAGATAGAGAGCCAGAAGTGACAAGTGTCTTGCTACTAGCATCCACCAACTCAATTCTGATGGGATTACCATCCTCAGCTTCTATTCTGCTACCAGTGAAAATGGTAGAGGGCGGTTTGTTAACAAATTGCAAGAGAAAGCCTCTTCCTCTTGATGTCACGGCCTGATTGAATGAGGATCTGAAAGCAAATTGCATGAGAAATGACTATCAGACAGTGGATATATCTACTGCTATGAACTTGTCATGCTCAAATTATTAGTGAGAAACAATCCTTCTAACAGATATCTAAAGATTATTGATACAAGTACTAACCTGAAAGATGGTTGAAGGACGCGTGAAATAGTCCGTTCAACCTCATCTCTCACCTAACCAAAATTAAGTAGCAGACTAGCTAACATTAGATATTTCAAAGCAAATATATATATATATATATATATATATATATATATATCATCAATGGGAGAAAACGAGCAAATACTATTAAGCTAAACTAATGACCTTGAAGATAAAAGTTGTCATAAATGCAAGCTAAACTGAAATTGAATTGAAACAAAATCCATTCTGTTAGAACATAGAATTAATCATGTATCTTACAACTAGTCGAAGAAAAGGTTCCATCTTGGCCCCTATATCCTGCTGCACAGAAAGCATTCCGAGCACATCTTTCGTAGCACTGCATAAGAAAGAAAAAGAAAGCACACATTATAATTCTACATAAAATAGTCATAAACAAAATCACAAAATCAAAAGCTCCATGTACAGTTATCTAAGAGCACTCACTTCTTAAACCGTTTTGGGTCTTGAGCAGAAGCTCCAGCATCACCCTCATCAGCACAATGAAAAGGTCTCTTTGGCACCATCACAAGACACAGACAAAAAGCAATGTAGATGATTAAGAAATCCTGCCCGCAAATTCTGAGATAAAGAGCAAAGGTTATCAAACAAGAGACAAGCTTTACATAGATAATATAACCCAATTTAGTATTAACTTAAAACTAAAATAAGAAGTATAACAGGAAGCAACACAGAAATTGCAGAAGAGAACTTAAAAAGCTATCAAAATCTACGCGCAAAAACAGGAAGGGACAAAAAGTCAAAGATCATATACATGTTCTACAAGCTGAAAAGCTTACACGAAACCCAAAAGAGAATAATTTTGATTTCTTAGAAATAATAGAGAAATTAGATAGATTTGTATACTTCGAAGTGTCAAGAGAAAGAGCACACTATTTATCAACTGGCATTAACAAATATAAACAAAAGAAGTCCACACCAACCTGAGATATAATAGAAAAAGACTTTGAAAAGCTTGAAATTCTAGGTAACGAACTATCCGCGTAATGATTGAAAAGTACATAATGACCACAATATATCAAATGGGTAATTACAAAGTAATAATTATCAAAATGGGTTTAAGAGAATTTTAGAGATAGAGTGAGAGTGAGGGACAAAAATAAACAAAAACACGGTGAGCTGACGCGTTGCTGAGTGGATGGAGAAGGAAAGATTAAAGGAAGTTGCAGAAAATTTCTGAGTAACCGCGTTTTTGGAGATTATAGTGACGCCATTGAAGGAGACCCAGAAAGAATAACCCATAATTATATATACAACAATAATGGAATTTGAAGCTAATCTGAATTTCAATTTCAATTGAATTGAATTCAACCCAAATTCAAATTTATTTTCTGTATTAGTAGATTATTGTTTCAATATATTCTTCTATACTTACTTCGATATTTACATAGATTCATGCTGAAATTAACAAATTTTCTCTATATTAATTCATGCTGAAACTAACAAAATTTCTTTAAATTTTCTTTTCAATATGAAATCAAAAGCGAGAATTTTGCATTATTTGAACTTAGTTTTGAATACGCTTGTCAATAGATTAAAGCTCAACTATGAAGTGTTTATCTTTTGAAATTCTTATATATAGCAAATATTTATTAAAATTTCATAATTAGTTTATTTTGTACATTAAATTCTAAAATCAACGCAAAATTAAAAAGATATTTTTAGACTAGATTAAAATAAATTGTTCGTTACATTAAATTGAATACTTTAAGTATTAATTTTTGGACAACCTTAGCAAAAAAAAAAAAAAAAAAAAAGAAAGACAACAAGTCAATTCTCCTCCTGTACGTATAGAGAAGAAATGTTAACTTCCGCTAAGCATGGTTTGTCACTATTGTCGTTGGACACGTGTAGAAAACACGTTATTCTACCTTAAACAAAAAATCCAACAATAACATACAAAAACCCTTTTTTGCCACGGTGGCGGTGGTGTTGGCAGTCCAAGTCCTGTGGTAGAGTCAAGACTGTCAAGTGGTCGGAGAGAAAAATCAACATATTCGCTGTAAATTTTAATCTCTACCACTTTTGAGTTTTCCACGTTTGTTCTTCTAAGAAAAATCCTCGGATCCAATACGCTTTTTCCCGGAATTGATCGTGAAAATTCTTGTGCACTATCTAGGAATTGATCTTGAAAATTCTTGTAAAACAACCATTTTATTTATTTATTTATTTTTTCTATATTGCTAGGCTTAAAAATACAGCAAAATTATGACATTTTATAAATATTATATTTGATGAACAACTTATTATGAAGCTAAACTCGTTCACTTATTATAATCATACTTATATCATAGGATTTATGTTATAGTCATTTATCATAATTATATTTTAAGAACGATAATTTTTTTAACATATATTATGTATTCGTAATTCTTTTATATCTAGCATAAATAATAAATCAGATTATGTTCGTCAATATGTTACGGAACTGAAGTTATTTGTATTTTAGTCACCATAATATTATTAAATTTATAGATATTGAACCGATTTATAATATCTGTAAATTTTTTTACTGTTGTGAGATATTAGAAGATATTTGAATAATATTCTTAATTAGTATGATTTAGGTAATTAGGGATAGGTAGAGATTTATTTCCTAGTTTGTCTTGTTTCCTCTCGTTTCTTTACATTTACTTTTTCATTGTTTATAATTTTTAGCAGATTTGCATATATTTCTATCAATATATTGCTAGTTTGAAATTTTCTTTTCAAAAAAAGTTTTCCGTATTATAAAAATAAGGGTAAATTATTATAACTCAATGATATTTGATTGAATATACTAGTTGATTTCTCTATTTTTGAAAATATATTATGAAATCTCTCGTATTTGATTTAATAAACTATTCATTCCATTAATTTTTTCAATTACATATAAACAAAATATTAAATTTGTATTTTTTTTATCATAAAAAAATACCAAAAAAATTTGAGTGTCATCAATTATATACTAAAATATCAAATTTGTTATTTTTTTTAATATTGTATTTTTAAAATTAACAAAATATCAAATTTATTGAAAAAAATATATAAGAGTACTTTTGATATTTTTTAATTGAACGACATAATATTTCATTCAAAAGTAACTGATCGTCTTTTTAGTTATTTAAATCAAATATAAGAGATTTCATAATATATTTTTAAAAATAAAGATATTAACTAGTGCATTCCACTAAATCTGAGGCCATCTCTAACCTAAAACACTATTTTAATATAAATTTTACACTAATTTAATATATCTATATTAAATTTACATTTTTTACATATACTTCAATATATAATATCATTTTTTACAGTAAAAAGAATATTTTATACATATACATTTTTTATACTTTATTTTATGAATTCCAAATCATTTTACAATATTTGATAAATATTACAAAAATAAAAATTAATTTTAATTTAAAGGATCAAAATAAAATTTTGACACTAAAAAAATGAAAAAATAAAAATGTAAAACCAAAAGTGTCATTCTCCATCTTCTTCATTTCTTTCTCCTATCTTATTCATTTTTTTACTGTCCCAACAATTCTACGGTGAAAAATTATATTCCTATTCTTTTATTCTTTATGTTCTTCTCTCTTCTTCATCGTCTTATTGTGTAAAATAAAAAATTACAAAAAGAGAAACACCGCCGCTACAGTTGCACACTAAATATGGTACAATACTATGCCACACACCATTTTTTTTATGCTAAATTGATGTCCACTAAATATGGTATAATACTGTGCCACACCATTTTTTATGTTAAATTAATGTCCGGTTGGAGTTGTATTATTTTTATGTTATTCAGTTTTTTATACTGAATTGGTGCTGGTCGGAGATGTTAGAGATATATTAATAATTTAAAAAAAAAAAAAGGAAAATAGTTCTTCAAAAATTACGAAAATAGATAAGAACGTTTTTAGTATTTTTTTTAATAAATGCTATTTTAAATTAATTAACAGAAATTCGTACGAGGATTGGATTGGATTCCTTGTCCTTTGAGGATTCGATTCTTGGTCTTCTTGGTTTTTAAGGCTTCCAGTTCCAGGCTTCTAGCTGATGAAAGAAACTACCTTCCTCATCCATCTAACCGAACCCCCTTTGAGAATTCGATTCTTTGTCATATTGGTTCAAGGCCTCCAGTTCCAGGCTTCCAGCTGATCAAAGAAACTACCTTTCTCATCCATCTAACAGAACCCATGACTCCATCAAGCGACCTCTTTGCCTCCATAGACATGGGCACAAACTCCTTTAAGATGCTTATAATTCAAGCGGACCGATCCGGAAAATTCCTTACCATCGATCGCCATAAGAACCCCGTATGCCTCGGCCGCGACTCTTCCACATCCATCTCTCTCGAATCCCATCTACGAGCTCTTCAATGCCTCCAAGAATTCCATCAAATTCTCAAAGTTAACAACATCTCCCCCCACCGGACTCGCTGTGTCGCCACTGCGGCAATGCGCGAGGCAGATAACGCAATTGAGCTCCGTAAGGCAATTCACGAAAGTACTGGATTAGATGTTGTTGTTTTGTCTGGTGAAGAGGAGGCAAGGTATGTTTATCTGGGTGTACTTCAATTTTTACCTGTCTTCGAAAAAAGGGTATTAGTTATGGATGTCGGAGGTGGGTCTACTGAGTTTGTTATAGGGGAGAGAGGGAATATTATTTTTGGAGTCTCTTTGAAGCTGGGACATGTGAGCTTGACTCAAAAGTTCGTTAATGGCTTTAAGGTTTCAGACATTAGAGAGTCTGTTAGGTGTGCCATAGAACAGTCTGGTTTGGTCGAGAAAGTTAAGGAGTGTAGTTTTGAGGTGGTTGTTGGAACTTCGGGAACTATTAGGGCGATTGAGAAGGCAGTGTTTTTTGGTTATGGACACCATTGGAGTGATGATAATGAAGTTCTGTTAAGGAATTGTAAGAGGGATTGGAAGTTTAGAAAAGAAGAATTGAGTTGTGTAGTTGAGAAGTTGTGTAACGAAGGAGAGGGAGAGAGGGGTCGGAGAGAAGAGTTTTTCAAGAGAAGATCGGAGTTTATTGTTGCTGGTGCGGTGTTACTGGAGGAGATATTTGAGATGCTTAAAATTGAAGAAATGGAGGTTTCTGGGTATGCATTAGGAGAGGGTGTAATTGCTGAAACTTTAGCTCAAGTGTTTGAGAGTTGTGATTTGAATACTAATGCAAGGCGGCGGTCTGTTAGAAGGCTTGCAATGAGGTTTAGTGACAAGAAGAGAATTAAATCCGCAGCTCAATGTGCTAGCATTGCCAATGTAATCCAAACTTTTTAGTTTTCTTTATTTTCTTAATTGTGTGGATAGTGGCAATAGTTATTTGTTGTGGATATAGTGAAAAGTGCATGTTCTGTTTACTGTTTCGTAAGGACATTATTATATCTTAAACTGAATAATTGAAGACAGAACTTATGCCGTTTTATTCGAACTTTTTATTTTTATAAAAAGTTGGTTGATGAAATGAGGCTCTTTTTGGGTGGAAGAACACTTGAAGTACCCTTCATTGCTTTTGCTAGAATAAAAATATGCCTATGCATCGTAATGGCAGTTACTAGTTGACAGTAATTGCGCAATACTATTGTACCTATATATGAGAAAGATAAAGTTTGTTGTTATGTCTTCTTTAGAGCTAGCAAATAATTTTTTGAGACACTTATGACCTGGTGGTTACTGCAGGAGATTTTCCAAGGCCTGAGAAAGTGGATGGAAGTTACTGATAGTCAAGCTAAAATTGATCTCGTCTTGGGTGAAAAGGATCTTGAATGTCTTGAGGCTGCCTGTTTGCTCCACAATATAGGGCTCTGCACTGGCAAAAAGGGTTATCATAAGCAGACTTATCAAATTATTATGGTATGTACTCTGCTCTTTTCAAGAACATGAGCATATGGCAGTAAATGTTCTCAATGATTGTGCATGGGTTAAATATATCCGGAATACTTGTGGCTATCAACAGAGTAGGACATAGTCTGATTTTTTGTGGATATAAATAAATATAATGTTATGAACTGTAGTGTTTTGGACATAGAGATGATAGGGATTTCTGTAACTTTTGTGTATCTTGCATCATGTGGAGATTTTATCCATTTTTTGATCTTTGTTCCATACAAACTTGATCTTATCATGCAGAATGGTGATTGTCTTCCTGGATATAGCAGTGAAGAGGTCAAGGTATGCATAAGCATATATATTATCGTGCTGTGTGATGCTCTCTCCAGTCTCCACTAATAAATGTGTGGTAATTTTTCAGTTAATAGCATTACTTACAAGGCATCATCGGAAGAAATTCCCGAAAACTGATCATTCCACTTTGTGTGAGATTTCTGAAGAGGTATCTTATACACTATGTTCTTGTATACTCCTTAGTCCTTTCATTTTTTTTTCGTGGTGAAAACAGAGAAGTGCTCTCTCTTTAACCTATATTTTTGCGTTGGTTTTAGTTAAAGAAGAGATTCATAACCCTTTGCATCATCATCCGGATTTCTGTCATATTACAACAAACTGATCGTTTGGACTTCAAAGATATGAAATTTTTGCATTCTCATGAAGGATTCAAACTGGTATGCCTTGTTTTTGGCATATGGTTTACGTGCTTGTGTAAAAGAATATGGAAAAACATTTGAATATATATAGTCTAATTTCATTAAAAATATTCTGGAAGGTTTTAAGGGAAGCCAGCCACAAAACTGATTTATCTGGGGGAGTCGAGATGGAGAACGAGCTAATGAAAGAGTTAGCAGAGTTTAAAACTGTAAAAACTTTTCCTTATCGATATTTCAACAAATCAATATGATTGAGATTGTATAATGTTTTCTGTTTTCGCGGCCTTTTTTTTTTTGGTTAATGTTCAGGTGTTCCAGCAACCATTGTTGGTTGAGGTGCTGCCAGAGAGGTGAAATACTTGCACAGTAGACCTAAATCACCCTTACATAATATAGCTCATACAATGAAGGAATCCCATTGCATGGCGCTTAATGCTTGTGGAATCCATATATAGCCTAAACATCTGATCTGATGGGGGTGCGATTGTGTAGCTGACTGGCTGGCTGTGTAGATGAAGGAATCATTTTCTTGACATGCGCAAATCATGAAGACGAAGCAAAGGATCATGAGATGAGATGCCATATTCGATGGCATTCGGCAAATGCAGCCATGTGAGAGTGAATAATTGTTCTTGCTTTGGTATTTAGATAGACGACCAGGCTGAAGAAGCAACTGCTTCTCTATTTTTCGATTTATTACTCTTCTTTTCAAAATTGTTTTTTTTTTCTTTTTCGAAAAACAGGGAAATGCTAGAGTAGGATTTAAATTTTAAAGGCAAAATGCATATACATTTTGATTCATGAACTATGCTTCTTCTAGTCTTCTAATTTCTCTGGCAGTCTATTGATTTCGGTCATTTAAATATATTTTTTTGAATAAATAAATAATGTAAAACATTTTATTTCGACTCGGGGTTAACTATTAGCTGATTTTACTGAAAAATAATCAAATAGTAATTCAATTGAGAATTTGGTTTGGCCCGGTTCAGTAGCAACCAATTAAACCGTACTACGACACCGATAGGGCGGACCGATCCTTATCAGTTGAAAGGGTCAAAATAAATATATGTATATATTAATCTTTATAATACATTTCCCATCGCTATCTGCTTTATAAATTATAATGAAATAAAGTACAACGGGTGGTTCGCCTCTTCACCCAAAGGCTATTTTAGTATTTTCAGATCTCTGAAAACTTGCAGTAGGCTTGCAAGTACTGAATCATTACCCCGCGTTCTTTTATACGTTGGCCAGTAAATGTTCATATATATATATATATAGTATTGGAGGCAGAGTAGGGATGCATTTTGGATTTTCGAGGGAGAGGGTGAAGAGAAAATCAATCGCATAGTGCTAACTAGGTAAGTTTTCTTACTGACGTTTTGCTTTTGCACTCTGTTTGGTCGCTGAGAAAATGAAGGAAATAATGACAAAAAAAAAAAAAAGTTAATGACAATTCCTTGATGATTTTTTGTTTTCGTTTTGAAGATATTTTCTCAGCAACCAAACAGCCTGATAATGCGATTAACGTGCTGTAGATGTGTTGGAACTCTACTCTCTCGCTCACTTCTCTGTGTCCTTTCGTTTTCTTGGTGCCATTTTCGCGCCGTTTCCTAATTTTAGTATTTTTGTTATTTGATGATTTTTTTTTTCTTTATAACATGTGCGCAAGCAATGGTTCATTTTGGTTATTTAATATCAAGGAGAGAAGAAGAAATATATTGTTTCATGCGGTTTATAGTTGCCTAGAAAATAAGATCTAAAGAGCAGAGAGTCGAGAAATGGAAGCCGAATATTTTGTTATATGTTAATTATGCAATGAGGAGAAAAGCTCAACCGATTTTTGTCATTTCTTAATTTTAGTTTTTAACGGTAGATTTTTTTTTTTTTTTTTTTTTCATTTTGTTTTCTCTCATTTCGTGGTTCAAGGAAGAGGAATACAGGGAAGAAGAATGAAATGGGAAAAAAATTGTTGAAGATATTCTCTTGGACTTGTTTTATTTTCTTGTATTGTTATGCCTTTCGCCGATATGACTCTTAACTCGTTAGCTGACTGTTTTTCAAGTAATTATTTTAGTTATTTCTAGATTTATCTCTTGCTGGAGAATCATCCAGTGGTGGCCAAGTTGTTCGGTCATAGTCATGAATACTGGATTTGATTGTAGCTGTGATCATGGCTAAGTCATACATTCTCATTTATGAGCTGCTTTCTGTACTATAATTTCTGTTCTGATGTTGGGAATCATTTTACATCAGTTTATGTTATTGAATAGGATTGCTGGTGTTTACTTTTGGCATGGGCTTGGGGGAGAGAATTTCGGAGCTGCATAGCAAGAAAGATAAAACTCATCAAACATTAATCATATGTTTGCATGTGTTTTCTGACTTAACCTATGTTTCTCCTGTAGTATTCTTATACCTTCTGAAAGAATGCTACATTCATGGTAAGACCTTTTCTCTTTGATGATCTGTTCTATTGGGAAAATTTCACCTGATAAGCAGTAATTTACTGTTCATGTGATTAGTTTGAGGTGGAATCATATATGATGTAACTCGCTATCTGTGTTTACATGTGCCTATAATTAATTTATTCTATCTTTCCTTATTGTGTGTGCACATGCATGATTTTTTTGTATCAGTGTCATCGTTTTAAACAACAATCACTACAATCAGTTTTTGCCATACTATTACAATACAGCTTACTTGTGGGCAAATTTGGCAATCATTCGCACAAAAGATCGATTTATATAACCTATTACAGGACAGAACACTCTCTTTTATGACTTTTGCACTTCATGCACCTCTTTTCACAAGTTAATTAACCTTGTTGCAGCTGTAACATTTGACTGATACACTGCTACACTTCTACACCACGGCACTGCAATGCAATAGCTATTTGAAGTTAATGCCTTGATCTATGAGAGTGAGTGTGGATGGGGGATGTCTTTGACTTGGGTTGGATTCTTTTTATCTTCACAATTAGATGGTTCCTATGGAATTTTTGCGATTTGCTTTGTGTAACCAGTGCTAGAAGACTTGTGATGTATATAGAGGTTTTGATATCTCTGTGAACAGAATTCCCATCTGGTTGTAATCTTAGAAGGGCTTAATTATTGTAATTGAACCTGAGTTCCTTGTCAAAGCTAAATTAACCTTCAAAATATATTCTAATAGCGGTTTTAAATCCAATCCAACTAAATATAATTTTTTTATAGCTTTCTTTTCCTGTTGAGGGCTATTATGTCCATTTGTGAATGAGACACAATGTTTTTACCCAATATCTAAATTATCTCTGGCATTCTCTGTCAAGGACTTTTTCACAGCTGTTGCCTTCTCCATTCATTTTTTGTATTTTTTTCTGGGATGTTGATTATTTATCTTGCATAATAGCCATAATCACATTTACAGGCTCATATAAGGCAACAAAAAAGTTCAGAGTTCTTCAGCAACAAGTTCATCAGGTGCTAAGTAATTCTCCCCAACCAGGACCTGCCACTTTCATTGTTCAATGCCTTTATGTCCTGCCCATTTTTGGATTGTATTCTGAAGGATTTAGTCACTTGATTGTATCTGCTCTTCGTCGCTTTCTAAAACTAGCATCCATTTCACAAGATAACTTGCAAGCAAAAGGTCTCGCAGCCCAGTTATTTATTGATATTGTGGAAGGCTTAGTCAATCACGATGACAGGGTAGTTGTGAAGATACTTGAGGTTTTTGATGTCCAGTTAACAAACATTGAAGAAGCAATATGCCGATTAAAGGCCCAAAATGACAATAGGTTTGACACTGCTAAAGCATTTGTTGAACAATATATTTTTAGGTTGGTAGAATCTCAATCATATATGACAGCTGTCAGTCTGTTAGAGCACTTCTCTATCCGCCAATCTGGCCAGTCTTTCCTACTTAAAATGATGCAGCACAAACAATCTAAGGCAGCTGAGAAATGGGCAACATTTATGGGCAAGCCAATGTTATGTGTACTTGTTCAGGAGTATGTCAATAGGAACAAGCTAAAACATGCCTATGAGACTATAAAGAAAAACAATCTGAAAGAAGAATTTCCTGATTTATACCATAAATGCAAAGAAAGGTATGTTGTATTTTCTATAATACAACTAGTGCTAGGCACTTCTATTTTCTATTTCGTAGTAGCCTTTGATTTATCTCCTTTAATGCAAGTAAGCATAACAAGAACATTGCATTCACTTCCAGCTCGTTAAAGATGTTAGCAGAAAAGGCTCTATGGGACATTGCAGAGACAAAGACAAATGGTGATAGGCAACTTGTTGAGTATTTGGTCAGTAGCTTTTCACCTTAAAGCAACATGCTTAGTTTGAGGACTACTTTGTCCCAGCTCAGCAGCATTGTCCTGTAGTTTCAACCTTAGTGCTGTAGAGTATCATCTTCTTACATTTCATACTATTTGTATTAATTTTATGAAAATTTTTCAGGTTTACTTGGCAATGGAGGCTGGTTATTCAGAGAAGGTTGATGAACTTTGTGATCGTTACGCAGTTGAAGGTTTTCTGAAAGGCAAAGGTATGCTCTCTGTATGTGCATATGATGTTATATTCTTCCTTGCACAACATGTAGCTTGACAGGCATGCTATTTTTTGTTTATTATGCTGGCAAAGGGGTCAACAACTTATAAACTTGAACCTAATTCCATTCTTTTTTGCCAGATTTATAACATTTTGGTTGAGACATCAACTCAAAATGTAAATTAATTTTACATCTGTAGTATTAGGACACTGCCAATGTGTAGTTGTGTACAAACTGCAAAGTGTGTGTCAGTTTGTCACTGAACAACTTTTGTGCTAAATATATTTAAGAAAAGGCCACTGGTCATTAGTTTGGTCTTCGCAATGATTATGAGGTTCCTTTTTTTTTTTTTTCCGTTGATTCCTTTTAGTATGATTTGTGAGTGGGATAGGGGTTCAGCCTTTGTCCTAGTGGCAAAGGGCTCTTTGCACCGTCTAGGAGGTTGCGAGTTCGACCCTCCCCAGCATCATCTACCCCATGTCCTCCCCCCTCCTTAAGTTGTAATATCTACAGTTAAAAACTTGTAAGTGGGATAGAACTATGTGACGACAAAGTCAAAGGGTGCAATTCGCGTGCACATATAATGAATCAATTTTATTCAACCTTGGTAGACATATATGAAATTTTTTATTCATAGATTTCTAGACTTTGCTTGAAATGTAAACTACCTTGGTCTCATTTCCTTGCACATAAGATAGACTTCAAGCAGCAAGCACATGTATTTTCAGACATCTAAATTATGGTGGAAAAGTTGTTGAGCCAGAGCATGAAATGCCCTTCTGACTGACAACGGCTTAGTAATGATCATGTCTTGCTGCTGTGATTATGTGTTGCCTGATGGCTGAAGTTTGGCTCTCAAGGATGCCATCAAACATGTCATGCTAGAAAGTTCTATTGTTATTAGCTAATCATTCTATTATGGGTGCATTTATTTATTACTTCTGGTGAAACCGTGAAAGGATAATTACAGGAATAAGATCATGCTGGTGAATGGTTTTGTATGGCTAGTGCTATTCAAATAGTCTTGCAGAGGACACTTATAGTGTTTTTTGGTGTTCAGAACTTGAGGCAAGTCTTCCACACGGCAGATATCTGCAACTTAATGAGTTAGCTGTTGAAGAAATTGTTTGGGTTGATGAAGTTGATGCATTACGTGATGCAACATGCTGCATTGAGGGATGTAAAGTTGTGGGTACGGATTGTGAATGGAAGCCTAATTATGAGAAAGGTAGCAAACCAAACAAGGTAATGATCTATTGTAGCTGTTATGCGCAAAGTTCTTTTCAGTTTTTGTTCTTTCTACATCCTTTCTTTTCTTTATATAATGATAAATAAGTGTCTTACGTTTCAGGTTTCTATCATGCAAATTGCTTCTGATAAGATGGTTTTCATATTTGACTTGATAAAGTTATTTGAAGAAGTACCTACTATTTTAGACGACTGCCTAACTCGTATTTTGCAGTCTCCTAGAATTCTAAAACTCGGTAAGCACATGTAAACTGGGGAAAGAACCATTTTTTTCATCATCTTGCAAGTTTAAGCCTTGAAAATTGAAACCGATTGTGGAAACCTGGATCAGGAACTCCCCTTTTGCTTTGTTTCTTTTGTAGGTATTATGAACTCTTAAGATTTTAGTTACTCGTGTGCTTAATTTACTTGGCTCAATGAGGTAGTAACATTCTGGTTCCATCGGTTAATGGGTCACCACTCATGGCTGGCCAATGTAAGATCTAGGAGTGAGGAGGTGGTTGTTATTTATTTATTTATTTTATTTTGTGTATGTGTGTGGGTGGGTCGGTGGGGTTAAAGTTAGAAAATAAAGCATATAAAATTTGAAAAATTTAGGGTACCTGCTAAGTCTCAGGGGACTAATAAAATACTTTAAAGTAGGGTTGAAAATGTGTATATAGATAGAAACTTAGAAAAGGTGAGAAAATAGAAAATATTCATAATTAGGGCAAAAAATTACTTATATTAAGAAGTATGAAAAGTTGGTTGCCACCTTTCACTTTGCGTCTGTTTGCCCTGCCCAAGTGGTCTACATTAGATTTGCATTGGACATTTAGAGTCCACTAACACACTATTGAATTTTGTCTATGATAAGTATATTATCAGTCCGGCAAATTGTAGAAATAACAACGCTATTTACACAAGGTGCTGACATCATTGGTGGGTCTGACTCTGTAGGTTATAACTTTCAATGTGATATGAAGCAGTTAGCTCATTCATATGGAGAATTGAAGTGCTTCAAGCACTATGAAATGTTACTGGACATTCAGAATGTATTTAGAGAACCTCGAGGGGGTCTGTCAGGGCTTGCAGAGGTATGCAAAATATTGAACTATCACCACCAGTTCCTATGACTAATATCTCCTCTTAGACATTGTTTTTTGAATTCTATCAAACCAGAAATTGTTAGGAGCAGGGTTGAGCAAAACAAGACGGAATAGCAATTGGGAACAACGGCCTTTGAGTCAGAACCAGGTATTTGCGTTTGTTTGTTTACATCAACAGCTCCAAATCCATATCTTATTCTTTCTACTAAAGCTTTGGGAAAGTGCATTATGGTTTATGGAAAGTCTTTGTTGTCATTATTCAAGCTAAGTTTTTACTACACTTCATTTATGCACTTCTTACTGCTCTCATCATTTGCTAATACATGTATAAACTAATTATAAGTCTATAAGTTGGAATTTAACCTATATCTGGTACCGTTTATTTGAACTTCTCTTCAGTGGGGATGCAAATAAGATAGTTTATTGCGTTCCAAAATTCATTTTCTCAAGCAAAATTTTTCCTAAACAGAAAGAGTTGCTTTCGCATTTTCCTATAAGACCAGTATAAATCCAGTATGATACCTGATTTATTCAGAGAAATCAGGTTTCCTACTTGATACATTCCGGTTAAGTCTAAAGTAAGCTTTATGTGTTTGCGATCTGGTAATAACTAATAAGAATTCTCCCTTTATTATACCTTGAGAACTATATATTCATTTGGAACGAACTTTATGTAAAGCAAGTGTACATTATACAGCTGGAGTATGCTGCCCTCGATGCTGCCGTGCTTATTCATATATTCTACCGCATCCGTAACCACCCTCACCTTGCGGGTATCTCAGGGGGCCACGAAAACATCGAGTGGAAATCCTATATTGTAAGTATAGTTCATAACACACTGTTTGCCCGTCTGCTGGTGCCTTATTGGGCTCTTTTCTTGCTATTTGTCTATCATTTTGTTCATTCAGCATGTTTTTTTGTGTAAGTTCTTTTCTTTTTGGATTCATGTACAGGTTTCTCACACGGATAACCCCAAAAAACCAAAAAAGGGACCTAAAAGTAAAAAGTTATCAGATGGTATCAACAAACAGAATTGACGTTTATGTTACTGACCCAGAATATTTTTCATTGGGTGAGTCTTTATGTACATAGCCACATTTGAACAAATGTTAGCTTTCACAGTGTGTCAGGTAGGACCTCAAAGCGCGGAATTTGAAAGTAGCTGCATATCCAATATTTAAATTTGAAATTTCGAAGTAAGTTGGAAGAGTTTCGTGTCAATTTTTACACAATATATTTGAATGTTGGGTAATGTACTTGTGTTCGTATTGAGATAAGAAGCATCTAGAATTGTTATTGAAGAATGATAGTGATGCCATCAATAACTAACTAATTAACAATATTACCTGTCATGGTTAACTTTTCTAAATTAGCGTTCCTCTATTATAGCCCAACAACGCACATCCTCCTTTTTCCACCTCTCTCTCCGTGATAAAAGGCCACTACAAAAACACCAAACCAGAATGTTGTCTCTCACCTCTGCTTCTCTCCATCAACCCGAACCAGAGTTGCAGAGGGAGAAGGAAACATAATAAGGAGGTATGGCCAAGATGGTTGGAGAGATCATCGACACCGATACCACCAAAAAACTCCACCTCGGCCCGTCTTTTCCATGTTATGATTATCATAGACAACTTGGTTTGATCAGGGTTGATAGGCCTTCTATTACTTATTATTCACGATCAAACACTGTATGGTGGAAGTCTCCTGATGCTAAGAGGAAGAAGAGAGTTGCAAAATATAAATTTCTTGCAGTTGAAAGCAAGTTTAAATCTTCTGTTAAAAAGGGGTTTCGTTGGATTAAGAAGACCTGCTCTAAAATTGTGCATGCCTTCTGAATCCTCATATAACATGATGTACTTACTTAGCTACTACTTTCCCCTTCTTTCTTCTGTTTGATGCAATGTGACTCTTTTTGTTTGCGTCCTCACCATTAATTAACGCGTAACTATTTAAGGTTTATGGGTATTGCTTCTCCTCTGTAATTTTTCTTCTTTATTTCCTCGAAGGTTATTTGGTATGTGTTCTTGCTGAATGCAGAAAAAAGAAAAAAATGTTAAGTCACAGGTTTGGGCTAAAGATTGGCTTCTGATTTTTCGCAATAGTTAATTGGCCCCAGAAACATGCTATTTTTTTTAAAAAAAATTTAGCAGCCATGCTATTCAACTTGTATCTTAAAAAATATAATTTTTGAACTTTTTATTTTGGAAATTTACATAATTACAAAAAAAAATATATATCAATCAAATTTCAAATCTACATACAAAACAAAATTTTTTCAAAACTATTTTTTAACTTTTAAAATTTCAAATCTATTAAATTGACAATTTTAAAATTTAAATATGAGAAAAACAGTAACAATTAAAATGCATTTTGGTAACAATGATAAAAAAAAAACTTTGGTAGGTATTTTTGAAAAAATAAAAAAGGAGACTATCTGGAAAAAAAAAAAAGTCCTACCCAATTGATAATTTATTAGAAGAATTTTAATGATACTCTTCATTTTTCTAATATTTTCCAACACTTATTTTTTGATTGATTAATAAAGAAAGAGAACAAGAAGAGAGAAAAAAAAATATTTTTAAAAATATCTCTATTCTCAAAACCAATCATGAAGCGGAAAATGTTAGAAAAAAAGATAGTGTTCATAGCATTCTTCAATTCATTAACTTTGACTTTAAAATGAGAGTGATAAACTTGTTAAGCAATGAAGGGTCACAAGACAAGGCTCACAGCCCACGCAGAAAATCACATGAAAGTTAGCACTAGTTCAATTCTTGGTCATAATTAATTTGGATGATGTTTAATCCTCATGAAGAAAATATATCGACTCCTCATCTACGTACAACCCCACGAAAAATCATTGCATTGAACCCCATTTGGTCCGCCAAAGGTCACAAATTCTGAGGAAGACATTGATTAGTGACCAATGGGTTTCTTTGATTCCTGAATCTGTCCACGTTATCGATATAAAGTTAACAAACTTCAAATGAAGAAGAAGAGAGAGTCGCCATATGCCTCTCTCTATATATATGTTAAATTCTACATTTGCCAATTCCTAAAGCATAGCTAGCACAAACTCATTATCATATCAAGGAGAAGATGGAGTGGAAGAGCAGCTGTTGTTCAAGAAGCTATGCAACTCCCAAGAAGGAAGCTTTAATTACTCCAAAAAAGGAGCAAGCAGCTGAAACTGTCAAGAAAGAAACACCAACTGTTGCTGTGACTGTGAAGCCTGAGGTTAAGGAAACTGTCACAGTTAAGCAAGAAGAAGTACCCGTTAAGGTTAAAGTCCGCGGCGGTAAAGCTGGTGGTGCATCTGGTTGACCCAGTGATGTTATGCAAATGCATTGGTGGTTATATATAAGTATGGTGTGATGAATAAATGAAGTACTTTTGTATTTTTTGTTTGTGTTCAATGGGATTGTCCTTCAATTGGTTGTTTGTGTGTTGGTTTTTATTTGAAGTCTCCTCCTTATCTAAAATACTGTGTTTGATTATTTAAGTTGAAGAGAAGATTGATTACTAATTGTTCTAAAATCTTGAGTGTTTGATTCCATCCATACCCAGAAGTTGTAAATGTGGAGTGATATCAATTTGGATAAAAATGAAGGAAACCCGAAACCAGAGCAGCAGTTACAGAAAAACGACATGCCGTCCTTCGAGCCTAAGCAATCTAGCAATATGGCCACTGCTAAACGACGCCGTGATATAAATTAGCGGTAATATAAATGAAAATATTTGTCTCAAAGGCAAACACTAGCGCGGGAGATTTCGCCTCACCTATTTCTTTTTCTTCATTTTTTATCTTTCGTTCATTTACCACTGAATCGAGGCAGCAGGAAGAAAGAAAATGAGGGCTAACGATATCGAATTGGAGAAAGCTCGATTTTTGAGCTTGGCCCTCGAATGCGGATTCGACGAAGAATCGGCGGAGAAATGTTTAGATCGTTTGATTTCACTTTACGGTACTCTTCTCCATATCTGCGAATTCTTAAACCATAATTATTTTACCCACAAGCTATGATTAATGTCACGAAAAACGTTTATCTGTTTATTAAGCTTTCTTTTCCCTTTTCTGGAAGGCGAGGATGGCCAAGATTTTGTCACTGTTGAGTGCTGCGGTGACGACTTTCTTGCTGCACTAGCTGAATCTATGCAAGATAATGAGGATTGGGACGATGATTTGCAAGTCGTAGAATCAGAAGCTTGTGGAACTTTGAGCAATATGTTTGAGAAAGATGCTAATGATGATGAAAATGCAGTAGGGTACATCAACGTTATCGATGACTCTCCCCCACCCAAAAAGCGACATACTTGGCTGGAAGTAGATTCCTCTACCGATGATGAAGATCCAAACTTTAGTATCACCACGGTAAATTGTTTTACTTCTACTAACTGAAGTAAACGTTTCTCTAGATCTCTGGTAATAATTTTCTCTTAAATAAATAGGATCTTGATGTTATTTCTTCTCTTAGCTTTTTAGAATTGAAAATTCTTGTGCATTTGGCTATTTTGTTATGTCTCATTTGAGGTTACTGGCAGTTCGCTTCAGCACTCATGGTTGTTTTGTGATGAAATAATTGAAGAACAATTAAAGTTAATGAGCATTTCTAACTTAATCAGTAAATGTGATGTCATAAGATATGCCTGTCATAAAGTTACTCATGTATGCACTCAAAATGTACTGATGTTGATTTTTATTGAAGGAGTGTAAGAGTAGTGTCACTTATGGTTCAGCTTCATCAGTTTGCAATAAGAAGAAACACTCTGAGATACAAAAGGATGGACATCGGATTCTCAGCTATGACGAATTGCAGGCTTTGGATGACTTTGAATTGGCGAATATTGTAATATTTGGGAACATGGCATTTCGTCCTTTGCAGCATCAGGCTTGTAAAGCATCTTTGGCAAAGCAAGATTGTTTTGTTCTCATGCCTACTGGGGGTGGTAAAAGTTTATGTTACCAGGTGGTTCATCTTTTTTATTTTCATGCAGTTGAGCATATCCCTTTTTGCTGTAGTTTTCTAAGATAAAATGGCCCCATTTTCTAGTCCTTTGTTCACCTTACAAATTTATTATTCATTTTTCATGCTAGCAATGTCTTGAGCCGCTTTTATGTTCATGAATTGTGGTTCAACGCTCTCATTATAAATTGGGAAAAAACAAACCAATTACAATGCAATGTGTTAAATTATAAGTCCCTGTCAATTGTAAGAATCAAAAGCATCATAATACTCCCTATAAATGGTTCAAAAAAATTTTTTTTTTTCACTTAACTATATAAGGTTGTAGTTAGCACAGGCAAGACGCATTATGATATGTTCATAGAAATGATACAATTTAGGTTAGTTAACAAACGGATCAGTTGTACAGGTTGATATAAATATCCTATTATTATCTGTGTTACATGGAGGTGAGCTATGTTTATCTCGCTATGAATTCTCTTTATTATAAATTTATAACACCTAATGACAAGTGATGCACAATTAACAGTATAGGAGCCATGGTGCTGACAAGTAATCTGTTCAAAATTTCATCAAGTTGTTTGTCATTGGCATTAAAGCCTTGGAAAGTCTTTTTTTTCTTTTTAATTTTCTATAAATTTCAGATGTAAGCATTTATTTATGACACCTGCTGGTCTGTGTGCTAGTTGTTCAAACTGATAAAGCCGTCATCTTATGGTTAATAGATATATTCTTGTGAATCTTGGGCAGCTTCCCGCAACTCTAAAACCTGGTGTTACAGTGGTTGTGTCTCCCTTACTTTCCCTTATACAGGATCAGATTTTTACACTGAACCTCAAATTTGGAATTCCAGCAACATTTTTGAATTCCCAACAAACGGCTCCCCAAGCTGCAGCTGTCCTTCAAGAATTAAGGCAAGTACCTTCTCTGTGCTGTGATCTGTGAAGTTTGTTGTCTTAAACATTTTGTTTCAGAAAAGTTGCTAATGTCATGCTTTTTTTGTCCATTCATGGACTAATTGTTTCTGTACCAATTGTTTTTTACATTAATATATGCTTTTCATTCTACTAGGAAAGACAAACCTTCTTGTAAGCTCCTGTATGTGACTCCTGAAAGGATTGCTGGAAACTTGGCATTTCATGAAATACTAAATTGTCTGCATCGAACGGTAGCTTTATTTCAAGTTTTGATTGTTTTATGTTTTAAGTATATCCTTTTAGCTAGGAATTGCTTATCTAATTAACATTACTGCATAAATCACAGGGACAAATAGCAGGTTTTGTTATTGATGAAGCTCACTGTGTGAGGTACGGCAGGCATTTGCCTTCTATTTTGGATATTATATTGTGGTTGACAACAGACACTTGCACTCTCTTCTCTTTTTATTAGGCTACATTAATCCAAATTCATTCCTGCGGCTAATTTTGAGTTACAACAAAATCATGACTACTGATTTAGTTTCAGAATTGATATTTTCATTTTTTTCGAAAGCAAATTTGTCTTTAAGAAATTTGATATCTAAGTGAAACATCTTCTGCATATCAATTTCAAATGATTTCATTGATGCCTTCCAGCCAGTGGGGACATGATTTTCGTCCAGATTATAGGGGATTGGGATGTCTTAAACAGAATTTTCCAGATGTTCCACTAATGGCTTTGACTGCCACAGCAACCAAGTCAGTTCGTGAGGTAATTATTTTTCTATGTTTTGCACTTCTCTTTTAGTGCCTTATAAGAAAAATCTTCTCCTTACTGGAATAAATTATTTGCAGGACATCTTAAAAGTTTTAAGAATTCCAAATGCCCTTGTACTCGAGACAAGCTTTGATAGACCCAATTTAAAGTATGAAGTGATTGGGAAGACCAAGGAATCACTGAAGCAGCTTGGACAGCTTCTAAATGATCGTTTCAAGAATCAATGTGGAATAGTATACTGCCTCTCGAAAAATGAATGTGTTGAAGTTTCAAGTTTTTTGAATGACAAATGTAAGATTAAGACAGTATATTACCATGCTGGTCTGGCAGCTCGCCAAAGAGTTGAAGTTCAGAGGAAATGGCATATGGGTGAAGTCCACATTGTATGTGCTACTATTGCTTTTGGGATGGGAATAGATAAACCAAATGTCGTAAGTTGAGTTAAATTCTTCAATTTGTTTCTTATATTCTGATGTGCTAGCTTTTTATAATCTGGCTGTGGTTATTTGCAATTTCACCACTCCATGAGAGGATTCATATTATATTTAGTGCTGCAAAAATGCTTCCTTTGTTTATTTGTTTTTAACATTTTTCTATAATATGTAGTCAGTCATGTTCTTTTATTCTTTTTTTCCCTAGAAAAAAAAAAAAAACTAACGTAACATGTAAAGAATTGATCAGAAAGATGCAACGAAAACAGTTGGGGACTTTTTATACTGAGAATACAGTGGAAGCTATTGTTGTGGTACAAAGTGGTCTAGAATTTTTAACTCGGCAAGTGTATTATTGCTCTCTTGAGCAGGACAAGTATATCAGTTAATATTGGAATTTTGTTAATAGTATAGCTCTTCCCCTAATCCCCAAATGTATTTAATTCTCTTCTTCTTCTTCTTGATTGCCTTAAACATTTGATTAACTTCTTATGTTTTCTATTTTATTTTCCTTTCAGAGTTTTCTTTACTATGTATTACGAAACTAAATTTTATTGTTTTCTCATGTATTCAGCGATTTGTTATCCACAACACAATGTCAAAATCAATTGAAAGCTACTATCAAGAATCTGGAAGGGCTGGAAGAGATAATCTACCTGCTGTATGCATTGCTCTATACCAGAAGAAGGACTTCAGCCGGGTTGTATGTATGTTAAGGAGTGGAGGATTTAAAAGGGAAAGCTTTAAGACAGCAATGGCTCAAGCTCAGAAGATGCAACATTACTGTGAAACGAAGGCATGTAAATTTGTTCCCTCAAGTAGTTATTATACACACACAAACACAGACATTCCCTACTTATGAAAAACTCTCTTTGTTCTCTTTTTCTGTCCGAATCTCCAGGCTGAATGTCGAAGACAGGCCTTACTTGAACACTTTGGAGAGTCATTTGACCGAAAAAACTGCAAATATGGTTCTAATCCGTGCGATAACTGTCTCAAGACTTCAAAATGAGCATGTGCACGAGTTTTTATCTGCTAACTGACAACTGTTCAATTTCAGTACTACTTTATTGGGCCATATTCTTCTTCTTTTTAGTACGCTTGCACATGCATGGGGCTCCATTACATTTTACATGCTGAATGAATTCAAGGTAGATGACGTTAGTTGAAGGAATGAAGGTGCATATATTTTGTTTTCTCAAATTCTACTCAAGAGGAGCCAAGGCTTGGCCAGTCATTGTCTGGTAAAGGTACCTGGCACCAAACTTTGCTTGATTTTGGACTCTACTGCAACATTTGTAACTATGCCACCTGTGTTATTGTGCTGGTGCATGTGATGGATAATTTTGGGATAGGGTGGGTATGTACAACTAGAAGCAGTCTCTTAGGGCCACGGGTCAATCTCCTATGTATTTATCCACTTGAATTAGTAAATCTGATTTGATGGCTTGCCTATATCTAGCCTATGCATTTTTTAGGATGTTAAAGATCATAAAAGATTTTACAAAAATGTTTAAGCACTTTTGCCGTGGGATTGACTTGCTAGTTCTTAATGCAAGTAATAACTTAGAGGTTGAAATTGTCTAATTGTATGGGTTGGGGCCATGTTCAACTTCAAACCAGCTAATTACAATTGGCTATTCTACTTGCTAAGGACGTATGTAAGCATACACTGATTTTTTCATTTCTCTCAAAGCTCCTAATCCATGCAAATTATAAAGAGGCCTTATAGGGTACACTTGGTATAAATTATCCCTGCAGTCTTAAGAGCCATTAGATTATTAAGTTTCAATATTAGCTGTTGATATGAGGAACCTGCTACTTGTTCAAGAGGTAAACAAATATCTTTACCTTTACCAGAAACTTTTTAAACAAGTTACTCTTGAATTCAAACCATGTATCAAACCATGATTTTAGTAGCTGATTTTCTGATCTCAAATGATCAAATATTTTGTAGCTTGTAATTTATAAAGTGAAAGTGAAGAGTAATGTAATGTAA